>JAJIBD010004985.1:0-165496 GCA_021461705.1 Cryptotis parvus
TCCTCTTTTCCAGCTGCTCAATAACTTCCTCCGAAACGACAGTAAGCCCTTCCTTTCGTACATGCATGGAGGGTGGGGAGGAGGTTGTAGGTCTGAGAATGTGTTTACAGGTCTCTCAGACGAGAACTACAGGAGTTGATGCATGACATTAACTTTTGCTGAGCCTTCCTGAGTGTCTCAGAGCCCATCCACACTCACTGCTCCACTGATCTCTGAAGATCCTCTTTCTCCATCCCAGGTCCCTGTTGAGGACTAATGAACTGCACCCTCTTCAACTGTACTTTCTGAGAATTGGAAATCCAGGTTCACATTTTCAGAACATCTCTGAATGCATCTCTAAACAGTGCCTTGTAATTTTGTTCATCATTCTTAAAACTATGATATGCAAGGAATTCTGAAATGCATTTTGATGATATGGTTTGCCTCAGGAAGATTTTTTTTAAATATTTTATTATAGCACTGTAAGATATACATTTACAAAGATGTTCATGTTTGGGTTTCGGTCATACAGTGTTCCAGCACCTATCCCTCCACCAGTGCCCATTTCCCACCACCAATGTCCCCGATTCCCTCCCTCCTCCCTAGCTTGCCTCTATGGCAAGTTCTTTATCTCTTTTCTCTCTTTCTCTTTCTCTCTTTTTCTTTCTCTCTTCCTTCTCTTACACTTTGTGGATTGCAATACCTACAAATGATAGTAAAAGATTATTGCACTTATTACTTGCTCTCAGTACTTAGAAATTTAAAAAACAAAGTAAAATTTCTTTGTTAAGATTTTGTTTTTTCCAAAGTGGTAATGACTTTGGGATATACAGCCCATCACTGAGACTTTACTCCTAGCATAGAATTTAGGGGTTACCAACAGTGCTTGGAAGCCATTCAGTGCTAGGAATTGAACCCACTCCCTCATGCAAAACCTGGACGTGAATATTTTGAGCCAAATCTCCAATCTCCAAGCAATACTTTTTACAATTATTCTAGTATAGCCATTTTTTCCTTTTTTTTTTTTTTTTGCTATTGGGTCACAGCTGGCAACACTCAGGGGTTACTCCTGGCTCTTTGCTCAGAAATTACTCCTGGCAGTAATTGGAGGACCATGTAGGATGCTGGGGATCAAACCTGGGTCTGCCTTATGCAAGGCAAACACCATATCCACTATGCTATCGCTCCAGCCCCTGGTATTTAGTCTTCAACAGCCAGCACAAAACAAGTTTTATTTTAGGATTTGGAGAGAGTATTTCTTTTTTTTTTTTTTTTTTTACAATTAAAAAGTTCATGTTTGGGTTTTGGTCATACAGTGTTTCAGCACCCGTCCCTCCACCAGTGCCCATCTCCATACAAATAAAAAGATATACAATTAAAAAGTTCATGTTTGGGTTTTGGTCATACAGTGTTTCAGCACCCGTCCCTCCACCAGTGCCCATCTCCCACCAACAACATTCCCGGTTCCCTCCCCTTCCCCAGCCCTGCTCCATGGCAGGTTCTTTATTTCTTTGCCTTCTCTCTCTTTCTCTTTTCCTTCCCTTTCCAGACCTATGGATTACAGAACATACATTAAAAGGTTGTCATGTGTATCCTTTTTGCCTTGGAGAGAGTATTTCTTACCATGCAGAATTCTGAGCCTTTCCTATGATTTTTTTTTCAGTTTTCCTTAAAGCCAACTCTGATTATCCGTGGCAACCCTAATGCAACACTCTCAAAAGTAGTCGTGAATAACCAAATTAGGGTGTAATAGGTAATCAGAGATCAACAATTGCCTATTCCATAAAATTCTTTCTATTGCAGACCATGTTGATCTTTGCATCCTCCTAACCTCTGATTTTGACTTGTTCTACTTAAGCAGTAAACAGCCTCTACTCTCATTTAGTTTCTCCTCCAAGCCAGCATTACCAGGTCACTCAGTTCTTCCTCACAGGATAGGGATTTCCTGCCCACTTCATTCATATCATCATCCTCTGAAGAAACCACACATTGGATTTCAGCATTTCTCTCCAAGTAGTGCTGAGAGCAGTGTTCGCAGTTTGATCTGAGTGAGCCAGCCCTCTTTTTTTTTTTTTTTTTTTTTTTTTTTTTGCTTTTTTTGGGTCACACTCAGCAATGCTCAGGGGGTTACTCCTGGCTCTGCACTCAGTAATTACTCCTGGCGGTGCTCAAGGGACCATATGGGATGCCGGAGATTGAGTCTGGGTAGGGCACGTGCAAGGCAAAGGCCCTACCCACTGTGCTATCGCTCCAGACCCAAGCCAGCCCTCATTGAGAGGCACCTTCCTTCTTCCCTGGCTTCCTGCAGCTGGTGCTCTGCTCTGTTCTTTGTGGCCAGGAAACTTAGTCACTCTGTCACTACCGGAGGTAAACTTGCCATGTTTTAAAACTTGGCAAGATCTTTTTGCTCCTCCCTTTTCTGCACACCACTACAATGAACTTCTTAAGTTTAAATTTAAATCCATGATTTTGCTTTTACCTTTCTATTTTTTTTGTCACGTTGTCCTGTTGGTTTTGTTTCTCTCTGTAGTTTCATTATTTCTTAATTTTCTTTTTCTTTCTTTTATCATTGATCCCACTGAGTCTAATCACTGGAGGTATTTTTCTGGGACTGTAAGGGACATCCACATAGATGTGAAGTTGTGTTTCATAATGGGAAACCCATAGACATTGGCTCGGAAAGGAGGTGAAGGATCTCTGCAAAAGAATGAGAAGCATCAATGTCATCATTAAGAGCATGGGCTTTGGTGTCTGACAATCTTACCTCTTTCTCCGTGGCTTGCTAGGTAACCTTTGGTAATAGCCTCTGCTCTTTGTTAACTTTCGATTCTCTTTCTAATTTGTAAAAAGAAAGAGAACAGTAGTACCCACACATGCCATAGGAACTGCAGTGTCATGATTACATAACATAATGGCTTATGTAGAGTAAGCACTAAATCATTCAGCCATTTTATTCTCCTATCCAATTGCATTTTCAACACATAAAAAAGACAAAACACTTTGATACCTTCTCTAGATGGAGCAACGGTATCTAGAGGACCTGGAATGAGCCCAATGGTAGAGTGTCTGCTTGCAGGCTTGAGTGTCTGTGGGACACTCAAGTGCTGGGACAATCCCAGCACTGTCCCACATGCCAGGTACAATCCTGCGGCACTGCTCTCTGTAACCACCAATACGATGACAAGTACTTGTTATCATGTGTTCACAGAGTGTGCACAGAGCCTGCATTAAAGTATGTGACCCATGCCAGGCACCTCAACTAAGTGAGCATGCAGCCAAGTGCATAGCCCCCAGCAAGTACTGCCTCATCATCTCAACATCAGCAAAGGGAAGGAAGCAGAAAAAAGAAAAATAGCACACAATGCTCTCAGAAGTTGCTAGTGTCGTTATCCATATGGGCGCATTCATTCTGCAGATGATCCTCAGACAGTTTTTTAATTCCAAATTGACTCCCTTTTACCACTGGTATTCATTGACTGATCTTTACTTTTTGTCTCTTAGCAGCAGACATTTCATATTAAAGAAATTATAAGCAAGGTCATATATGTCTGTTTATTTGCTTTGGGACTCAGCCAGTGGTGCTCACAGTCCTTCCCTGCTGTGCTGCTTGACTGTTTTTCCCAACATAACTCAAATGGGACTATGTGGTATGGGGGATCAAACTTCCTGCGGGAGAACATGTACTCCAGCTCTTTGAGCTATATCCTGATCGCCAGGTTTACTATTATCTTAAGGCCACAAAACAGATGGCAAAAATAAATACACATATTATTTACTAAGTTCCAAATAGAGAATAAAGAAAGATAAGACATTGCTTTCTCCTTTTACATATTTTGAGAATTAGCCATACTTGCATTGATTCAGTGATTTATTCATAGAGAAATGGTAAATATCATGAACCATTTAGCTAATTTAACATATTAGAAATTATAATGAAACCAAACCACTGTATTCTTAAAGATTTTCTTGAACCTCTGCTGTCATTTCAATGAATTCACTTCTTTTTAATCTTTATTAGTAAGAATAATTATCACATTGCGAGTGAAATTGTTGAGCATATGATAAAAAAGAACTCTAGCACGGCAGAAATGGAGTTTCCTACTGAACTTGCAGATAAACTTAATTCTAAGCATTTCATAGACCTCTTCTGTGATAATTCTTTTCTATAATGCTGGTCTACCATAAAATACACAAAGGATGAGGATTTTTTTTTAATTTTTTTATTTTTTACAATTACAAAGATATACAATTAAAAAGTTCATATTTGGGTTTTGGTCATACAGTGTAGCAGCACCCATCCCGCCACCAGTGCCCATCTCCCACCACCAACGTCCCCGATTCCCTCCCCCCCCCCCCCCCAGCCCTCCTCCATGGCAGGTTCTTTATTTCTTTCCATTTCTCTATCTTTCTCTTTTCCTTCCTCTCCAGACTATGGATTACAAAACATACATTAAAGGGTTGTCATGTGTAGAGGATTTTTTTTTTTTATTTCACTGTGTTGTGTGAGTACAAATTGACACATTGTCAGTTTGGGAAGGAAGTAATCTTTACTTTCTTTTTGCACTGATTAACAGATTTTAGAAAACATCAATTATTCAGGAGAAAAACAGCTCTCCATGTAGTAAGATAAATAAAAGTTCCCCAGTGCCATAATTTCCTTTTGGTATTGGGAGTACGGTGTGGTCTGGGAATTGAAATAGAATGCATTGACTTTTATCCAGACTTACCAATTACTAGGAGATGCTAAGACCACTGAGTAATATCTCTGTTGTTGGTAAAACATTTACTTTAGTAACTAATATCATCCATATTGGGCACAGAGGAACAGAGATGGTGAAAAAGACCAGGATGTGACTTACCGGGCCTTTACAAGTACATTAAAAAAAGTCTAACAAGAATTCCAAGGACTGAGCTAATGATGAAAGGGACTCAAGACAGCAGCTTTTAAGGAGAAGAAAAAATCTGTCTGGGGCTTGTGTCTTTCCTTCCACTTGGGCTTGATTAGGGAAAGTTTTGCCTGAAGAACCCTTGGAGATGAAATATAGTTTTCCTTAGGGAAAGAGTACCAGCTGCACCACAATTTTAGCAACTGTCCCCAATCCCTTGCCCCTCGTAGACTCACCCACTGAATCCCAGAGCAGGGTTTATGAGGAAAACAAACTCAGGCTCTTATTTTCATCCAGAAATACTTAATTCCTGCTTGTTCCTCTCTCCTCCCTCCATGGACCCTTACCCTCCCTCTCCCACCCCACACCCCTAACTAAAGAGTTCATTAGATGCCAAGCAACTTACATGGTAGCTAAGGAAACAACTTTGAAAAGAGGAAAGTATTAAAAAGAAAGGAAAGTAAATATTTTCCTAATGAAGCAATTAATGTATATCTGAATGGCCATAATGCCAATACAAATAGATTCTACCTTCGCATGCTATTTTCCACAAGTGTTTCTGTCCATCACAGATAAGGCCGATGACAGCTTCTGAAAATGAAAGCCATCTGCAAATGGCATAAATCATAGCTTTCAGCACTACTGCAAAGTAAGCCCTTGTAGCTAGTCACCTTTTAATCTGTGGATATGCTAGCAAGTGGCAAATGACCATTCTACTGGGAACTGATTCCCAAGTGAAAAAATACCACGGTGCTTCTTCTTTAATTAACAGCCTTTTCACATTGCTAGCACATTAAAGCCATCCCAGAGAACACCCGTGCTTATATAATCAATGTCACAGCGTCTCTGCCTAAACGAATAATAAATGTTCGGGCTCTACACTAAGTGAAAACCTATTCTCCAAGACTTTCACCTTCATAAAGATGGTCTCATAAAAATCGAAAAAAGAAAAATTGGAATGTGGTCTCAGGAGGATAAAAAGGCTAGTGTTAATAATTAACAAGGAGAGTGAAGTGGAGTCAAATTAGCCATAATAGAGCCCAGAGTGACTGGCAAAGTCACCTCTCATTATCAAAAAACTCATTAAGAAATGAAGAGGTGGAAATCCCGCTGGGTTCTTCTCACACTTAGGCTGTATCAGAGATGATTTTTCAGATTTCTTTCAAATGAAGGACTGCTAGGTCACTAGATTGTATATTAGGGTCATCTCTAAGCTTTAAAATATGGAAGGCTGACACCTGCACGTTATCCTGCCTCAAGTGCTTAAATGAGCTGTGTATCTGAGATTTATGAATTGAGATCTCTAGCCATATATGTGCACATATATCCTAGGAACAATGAAAAATGGATAGCACTTCCTGATTGTAGTAGGGCTGTGTGTCAGTATCATTTTCTAGATAGGCACACTGACAAATGATGAAATGATTACTAAAATGTGAAGGTGTATATACTTATATGCTTTGAGCCACACCCAGAGATGCTCAGAGCCTACTCTTGCCTCTGAGTTCAGGGATCACTTGTAGGGTGCTTGAGGGATCATACAGGATGCCGGAAATAGAAAAGTTGTCAGCTCCTTGCAAGGCAAGCACCTTATCCCCTGTACTGTTTGTTTAGCACCAAAAAATGAAAATATATTTTACTTCAACCCTCAGAGTTGATTGAATTCAAAATTGTGTAATAGAATTTGTTTTACTGACTATTCAAATCAAAGAAATAAGAAAACAAGGTGTCATTAGCTTTCCATCCCCAAGTTAATTCCATGATGCTGTTGTTTCTCTACTATTTTTAGTAAATTTTTAAATTTTGATTCATTTTATATTTTCTTACAATGTAGTACCTTTAAAATTTTTTGCCTTAGAATGTGTATGTGCTTCAAGGAAAATTTACAGAAATATTTGTAATTCCTGAAAGCCATGAACACAGCCCCAGCACCCTCCCACACACACACACACACACACACACACACACACACACACACACAATTGAGAAGTAAGCATGTTGCAGCTACATCAGGTTGTTTTGTTTACAGGGATAAATGTTGTGAAGTATCACCCAAAGATAAAGCCAAGAGTAAAATAACAGATTTTTTTTCATTGAGCTTGAATATTAATCTTGTTTATAAATAACAGCATGAGAATTCCTGGTCCACAGATAACTTTGTGATACGCTTAGTCTTGGCCATTGTGTTTTAAAAAAATCATGGTCATCGTTTATATTGATTTTGATTTTCCTGAATTTTTCCAAAAATAAGCTATGGTTGCCTAGAATTTACAAATTGCTGTCATCTTTATAACAGGGTTTAAAGAAAGCAACTCCTATCTTTAAAAGCATATAACTCTGAAGCAATAAAGTATAGAAATATAAATTTGTGTAATATTTTATGATATTTTAAATATATTGGACATACAACATCATGTTAAAAACAGTTTTAGTTACTTCTGGAGTTGCTTTATTGGATTTATTGCCCAGAAAGCAAGAAACATGTTGTCACTATTCCTTTTGACTTTTCAGTATTTCACTTACTTTGATAAATGATAGATAAATGAAGATGCTTTTTTATTAGTGACCTAACAGGAAAGAGAAGAGGTAAATTTAGTTTTAAAAGATCATTATGCCACTAAAATATAAAGTATTTCCAAATTACTTCTCAAGTATTTTAATAAAAGAATAAAATCTAAAATGTTTAGTATTTTCCTTAAAATTCAGTCGAATATACTGTACCCTATAGAGGGGGAATTTGTATTGATATTTATTCAATAACCAGGCATATATTGAATAAAGAACAAATGTGCCAGATTTTTTGTCTTAAATGCAATTTCTAGGTCTCAAGATAACGTTATGGGTTTTCATTTATGTAGTTCTGTTCTAGGCCCCCTGATTTTGCTAATTTTGCTGCTGAAGCTCATTTTTACATTTCCTGTGTGTGACCCCTTGTTATGTGCATTGAACATGAAGAATATCCTATTTTATGTATTAATTCACTGTATTTCTATTGTTCAGAATTGACACTACTTATTCCTTCAATTGTAGTTTTATGGCAAAGTATGTTGTTTCTAGTATGTTTGGTGGTGGTGTTCATTTGTTTTGCTTGTCATGAATTAGTCATTTCCAAATTGCCTAATTAGAATTTTAGGGGATAAATAATTCTTCCTACTAATTCGCTTATGCTGATTAATTGGAAGGGTGCAGCACAATATAAAATTAGAATATTTTGGCACAGGAGTAACTAACACATTTTACTCTAAAATGATGGATAAACTTTAATTATTTATTTATCCAGTAGTTTTTGTATCAGTAGTTATTAATCAGATTATAGTTTAACTTCTATTGAAATTTTACTCTTAGGATCTCTGACAGTTGTAAACGTAAGACTCTTTCATAAATAATCAACAGAAATTTATTTTCAAGACCTTTAACATGGCCTGTCTATATCCCTGACCTACCTTCTATGTAAGCACTTACCTTCTTTTTTGCATTTCTAGCTATGTCGTACATGTCTTTGATGCTTCTTTTTTGACTGGATAATAATTTGGAAACATGAACTCTTTGAGGGGAAAGAGATTTTTTTAATCAACAAACTACATGCTGACCGTCCACTATAGCTGGTTCTTGTAATCACCATTTGAGACTTCTTCTGAGCAGTCTTTACTAGTTTCACACCTTGAAGAGAGTGTGAGAACATTCTTGCATGAGGCCACATTGAGAACTTGCCTCTTGCAATGAGCTCTTCCAGTAGATTTCTTGTAAAGATTTGATTTGGACGGGTGGCTGCCCCAAATCATAACCTATCCTTATTAAACCATATGGATAAGATAGAAGCAGCCATTCTGCTGCCTGGGGCTACACATTAACAGGGCTTTTGAAGAGTTCTGATACAGGGAAATGCAAACTGACATATGGGTAACTGTGAAGAGGAGCATATATTTACATAGACAAGTACAGGGCAATGACCTTCAGTAATTTTGCCTTTCAAAACTAAACTTACTCTGTGTATAATTTCTTTCCATTTCTCTCCTTCCTCTCTTTTTCTCTTCTCCTACCACTTTTAAATGTAATTAACAAAGAAATAGTACTTTAATTACTAGTTCTCTAAAATTTAAGAATATAGGTTTATACATTTGTTTATAAAAAGTGAAATTGATCTCTTTGCCCACATGTATGTGTATATATTCAATCAGCAAATTTTATGATAGCTTTAAGGTAAAATTCTATTTTCTTTTTTTTTTAACATTTTATTATACCACCGTGAGATATACAATTACAATGCTGTTCACGCTTGGGGGTTTCGGTCACACAGTGTTCCAGCACCCGCCCTCCACCAGTGCCCCCAGCCACCACCCATGTCCCCAATTCCCTTCCCCCTCCCACATCCTGCCTAAATGGCAGGTTCTTTATCTCCTCTCCTCTCCCTCTCTCTCTCCTCCTTCTCCCACACATTGTGGGTTGCACTACATACACTTAGAAGCCATCATTTGCATTTTTTGTCTGTATTTAATGCTCAGTTCTATGTTAGCATCAGAACTTTAGACATTTATTCACACATGTTCCCTTCTCTATCTAAACTAACCTCTGAATCCCACACGCTTGTGGTAATTTCCACTTTTGGTAAGATCACCTAGTATATTTATGTCATGCAAATAAATGCAGTCATTCTATGTCTCTCTCTTTCCTTCTGACTAATTTCACTCAACATGATTCTTTCCATATCCATCCATTTATAGCAAAATCTCATAACTTCATTTTTTTTCTGACAGCTGCATAGTATTCCATTGTGTAGATGTACCACCGTTTCTATATCCAGTCATCACTTCTCGGGCATACTGGTTGTTTCCAGGTTCTGGCTATTGTGAATAGTGCTGCTATGAAAATAAAAGTGTGGATTGTGTTTCTGCTGTGTGTTTTTGGCTTTCCAGGGTATATTCCCAAGAGCAGTATGGCTGGGTCAAAGGGTAGCTTAATTTCTAGTCTTTGGAGGAATGTCCATATTGTTTTCCAGAAAGGTTGTACAAGTCGACATTCCCACCAACAGTGTATGAGAGTCCCCTTTTCCCCACATCCACGCCAGCACTTGTTGCTTTTACCCTTTTGGATATGGGCCATTCTCTGTGGTGTGAGGTGATATCTCATTGTTGTTTTGATTTGCATCTCTCTGATGATTAGTGATGATGAGCATTTTCTCATATGCCTTTTGGCCATTCGGATTTCTTCCTTGTCAAATTTTCTGTTCATCTCCTCTCCCCATTTTCTAATGGGGTTGGCTGTTTTTTCTTATGTATTTGTACCAGTGCCTGATATATCCTGGATATTAACCCCTTATCAGATGGGTATTGGGTGAATATTCTTTCCCATTCTGTCGACTGTCTTTCTATCTTGGTCACTGTTTCTTTCGAGGTGCAGAAGCTCTTCAGTTTCGTGTAGTCCCATATATTTGTATTTTCTTCTAGTTGCTTTGTTAATGGTGTTTCACCTTTGAAGATGTCTTTAGCATCGATGTCGTGGAGGGTTTTTCCTATATTTTCTTCAACGTACTTTATGCATTCAAAATTCTATTTTCTTTTGATTCTTCAGAATGGTATTTTGTATCAGGATTCCTTACTGAACAGAGAAAATAGTCTCCCTTTGCCACACTCACTAAAATAAGAGACTTCTAGTAATCAATTTATATATTCAGGAGAATAGAAATGTAGATTGATGTCGAGGGTTCTAATACCAACCTAGAACTGAGCATTAAATACAGGCAAAAAGATACATATGACAACCCTTTAATGTATGTTCTGTAATCCATAGTCTGGAAGGGAAGGAAAAGAGAAAGAGAGAGAGAAAGAGAGAGAGAAATAGAGAAAGAAAGAAATAAAGAACCTGCCATGTAGGTGGGCTGGGGGAGAGGGGAGGGAACCGGTTAGTTGGTGGTGGGAGATGGGCACTGGTGGAGGGATGGGTGCTGGAACACTGTATGACCAAAACCCAAATATGAACTTTTTAATTGTATATCTTTGTAATTGTATATCTCACAGTGGTATAATAAAATACTTAAAAAATGTAGATTGAGACATGTGTTCTCATGTCAAGTGATTAAATGTCCTAAATTCTGTCTCCATTTTCCTAGAAATAGAATTGTTTAAAATACTTTTTCTTCCCACATAGAGTTTTTGTGTTGATTCAGTGACAGGTACATATAAAGAGTTTAGCACCAAGCTCTACTTAATCTTAGGTATTCACTGAATTAAGTTTGGGATATAGATTTTTATTGGCTTTTCTAAAAATATAGATGACTTAAGTGACATGTTTTCCCTTAATGTTTAGTATAATAAATTGGTTGGTGTGGGGTCAGCCAGATGTTATTCAAAGCTCACTCCAGGCTCTGTGCTCAGGAGTAAACTTTTATCCCTTGCACTGCATATAGGCCCTGATTATCAGCATGAGTATACAGTGCCAGGGATCAAACAAGGGTTGACTGCATGAAAGGCAAGTAGCTTAACCTCATATATCTCGGGCCCCATCAATATCTGATGTTTAAGTAGCATTTAGTGATGAGAACTGAATTACAAATCTCCATAAGTAAGTTCCCTTCAGTATGCTACTGAAAACATCATTAATGTAGTATTGTTCTTCTAAGTAAGATATATATCATTAAATATGATAGTGATTCCCACTTTAATGTGAAAGTTGTTAGAATATATGTGAGAAAAGATTATGTAACCATAAAAATATTCTAAATAATACCGAGTAAAAATGGAGAGTCCTTGGTTCCTGAGCAGTAGTACAGAGGATTGGGCTCTTGTCTTACACATGGCTAACCTTGTTTTGATCCCATGCATCCCATATGATCCCCAAGTACTGCCAGGAGTAATTCCTGGGTGCAGAACCTGAGTAGCCACTGAGCATCTCAGAGTGTGACCCAAAAAGCAAAAATAAAAAATAAAAAAGGAGAGTCCAAGAATTCTCCACAATAAAACATAAGGCCTCACCTGTATGTGTCCTTGAATTCATCTCCTGGTACCACAAATAAACTAAAGGCACTCTTCTGTGATTCTGGAACTGAGGATGTAGCCAGCCTAGTGGTAGAATGTGTGGTTTGCCTGAATTAAGTATGATTTCTGGCAGGACAGACAGACAGACACACACACACACACACACACACACACACTCACACATAAGAAACAATGTTGAATTCCCTCTGTACTTAGAATTACTCCCTACACTATATTTATGTGTATATAATTTTCTAACCTCAGCCAAACTTCAGAATTGCTTAATTAAAGTAATGACTAGCAGTAGGTCCTCCTGAAAGGTTTGGAAGAATTCACTAGTGAATCCATTTGGACCTGGGCTTTTGTGTTTGGTCAGACTTTTAGTTACTGTTTCAATTTCCTCAATGTGATAGGCTTATTCAGGTATTGGAGGTCTTCTTGTTTCAACCATGGGAGGTTATAGGACTTCAGGAATTTATCCATTTCTTCTAGGTTCTCATGTTTCATGGCCTACAGATTCTCAAAGTAATCTCTGATGATCTTTTGGATTTCTGTGGTTTCTGTTGTGAAGTCCCCCTTTTCATTTCTGATTCTGTTTATTTGGGTTCTCTCTTTCTCTGTCCTTGCAAGTCTTGCCAGTGGTTTGTCGATCTTTAGTTTTTCAAAGAAGCAGCTCAAGGTTTCATTAATCTTTTAGATTTTTTTTTGGTTTCCAGCTCATTGGTTTCCTCTCTAAGTTTTATTATTTCCTTCTTTATGCCTTGGTTGGGCTCCTTTTGTAGTTCTTTTTCTAATATTTTGAGTTGTAAGTCAGGATTTTTTTTTATAATTTTTTTTTTTTTTATAATTACAAAGATATACAATTCAAAAGTTCATATTTGGGTTTTGGTCATACAGTGTTCCTGCACCCATCCCTCCACCAGTGCCCATCTCCCACCACTAACATCCCCGGTTCCCTCCCCCCCCCCTCCCAGTCCGCCTCCGTGGCAGGTTCTTTATTTCTTTCCCTTTCTCTCTCTCTTTCTCTTTTCCTTCCCTTCCAGACTATGGATTACAGAACATACATTAAAGGGTTGTCATGTGTATCTTTTTGCCTCTATTTAATGCTCAGTTCTGGGTTGGTATTAGTACCCTCGACAATGTTAGCACACTGTTCCATTTTCTGTCTTACCTAGCCTCTGACTCCCACATGTTTGTGATAATTTCCACCTTTGACAAGACCTCCTGATATATGTTTCACTTGACCTTGGATATTGGTATCATGATATGTACATATATATTTATGTTATGCAGATAAATGCAGTGATTCTGTATCTGTCTCTCTCCTTCTGGCTAATTTCGCTCAACATAATCTTCTCCATGTCCAGCCATTTATAGGCAAATTTTATAACTTCATTTTTCCTAACAGCTGTAAAAGCAGTCATTCTATGTCTCTCTCCTTCTGACTAATTTCACTCTACATGATCCTTTCCATGTCCATCCATTTATAGGCAAATTTCATAACTTCATTTTTCCTGACAGCTGCATAGTATTCCATTGTGTAGATGTACCACAGTTTCTTTATCCAGTCATCAGTTCTCGGGCATACTGGTTGTTTCCAGGTTCTGGCTATTGTGAATAGTGCTGCTATGAAAATAAAAGTGCGGATTGTGTTTCTGCTGTGTGTTTTTGGCTTCCCAGGGTATATTCCCAGGAGTGGTATTGCTGGATCAAAAGGGAGCTCAATTTCTAGTCTTTGGAGGAATATCCATATTGTTTTTCAGAAAGGTTGTACAAGTCGACATTCCCACCAACAATGTATGAGAGTCCCCTTTTCCCGCATCCACGCCAGCACTTATTGCTTTTACCCTTTTGGATATGGGCCAGTCTCTGTGGTGTGAGATGATATCTCATTATTGTTTTGATTTGCATCTCTCTGATGATTAGTGATGATGAGCAATTTTTCATATGCCTTTTGGCCATTTGAATTTCTTCTTTGTTAAGTGTGTAAAGGACCTATAGAAAGAGAAATACAAGACACTGCTTCAAGAAATAAAAGAGGACACGAGGAAATGGAAACACATTCCCTATTCATGGATGGGGAGAATTAACATTGTCAAGATGGTAATACCCCCTAGAGCTTTGTACAGATTCAATGCCGTTCCTATAAGGATACCCATGACATTCTTTAAAGAAATTGACCAAACACTCCTGAAATTCTTATGGAATCATAAACCCCCCACGGATAGCTAAAGCAATCCTTAGGAAAAAGAAGATGGGAGGCATCACCTGTCCCAACCTCAAACTGTACTACAAAGCAGCAGTATTTAAAACAGCATGGTACTGGAATAAAAACAGACCTGTGGACCTATGGAATAGAGTTGAGTATCGTGACACCCACCCTCAAAGACATGATCAGTTAATCTTTGATAAAGGTGCAAAGAGTCCAAACTGGAGTAAGGAAAGCCTCTTCAACAAGTGGTGCTGGGAAAACTGTACAGCTACATGTAAAAAAATGAATTTAGACCTGTGTCTAACACCTTGCACAAAAAATCAGATCAAAATTAATTAAAGATCTCAATATCAGACCTGAATCCATGAAGTATGTTGAAGAAAATATAGGAAAAAAACCCTCCATGACATTGAAGCTAAAGACATCTTCAAAGGTGAAACACCATTAACAAAGCAACTAGAAGAAAAGATAGACATATGGGACTACGTGAAACTAAAGAGCTTCTGCACCTCGAAAGAAACAGTGACCAAGAAAGAAAGACAGTCCACAGAATGGGAAATAATATTCACCCAATACCCATCTGATAAGGGGTTAATATACAGGATATATCAGGCACTGGTACAGCTATATAAGAAGAAAACAGCCAACCCCATTAAAAAATGGGGAGAAGATATGGAGTATTCTTATTGGGGTTTCTTTTACCTGGTACCCTATCGTCCTCCTGAATGTGGAAGCAAGTGTTCTTTATTTCCAGGATGGCCATCAACAAAGATGGCTTTGACAGTTTCTTCTTCATCAGGGGTTTCTTATTGCCCTTCTGGGACCCCCCCAATGATCCATGTTATTCCTTTTGGCTTCATCACGATTATCTCTTGTTGTCTGTTCATTAATTGTGAGTCTTTTTTTTCCATCTTCTGCTGTTGTGTAGAGAATCTGGACCTCGTCTTGGAAATCACTAATTATTTCTTCAGCAATTGTTACTCTGCTATGGAGGCCGTCCAGTGTGCTTTTCATTTCACTTACCACATTTTTAATATCTGCCATTTCTGCTTGTTTTTAGTCTGCATTTACTCATTTCTGCTCTTATGTCCTCTTGTATTTTATTGATTTTTTTATTCCATTGCTTCTTTGAGTTCCTTGTGCACCCTTAACAATTCCTTCTGAAATTCCTTATCAGAGAGGTTTTGTAGTTCATCATTGTTGCTTAGCTAATCTGGGCTAGTGACTTCACTCACTGAGCTTATGGAATTCTGTGTTGCTTTACCATTACAACTATTGTATGTTGCAAATGTGTGTTCTTGGGTGGCTAGATAGTACAGTTAGTGTGTGGGTTGTTTGCAGAGCTTGGGGTTAGGTGACAAGGAATATAGGAACAAATGCTCACTAGTACCTCATGTAAGATAAATAGTAAGTAGTTTATGCGGACACTAAGCGGCGTCCCACACCGTTTTGAATTTTGAGATGTGGATGGGTAGTTCCATGGGTGGTGCAGGGGTCACACACACCTGGTAGGGGGATAGGAGACATTTGCAGGAGCTGGGAAGATGTGGTTGGGGGAGGCTCCGAGACTCTGTGCACATCCGCCTCATTGGTAAAAGTTTCGGGCCTTTTCCTTGGGGCTGGATAGTTGTGCAGGCGGTCAGGGGCCACACATACCTGGATGGGGAAATGGGAGGCTTTTGCTGGAGCTGGGAGGAAGTGGTCCAATGAAGGGTCCAGGGCTCTATGTCAGAATTGCTTAATTAAAGTCACTTGATCACTTGAATCCCGTTATTCATCAATTTGCTCGAGCGGGCGCCAGTAACATTTCCATTGGACCCTATCACGTGCCAGTGTAGCCCAATGGCATCTGGTTGATTCAGGAATATAAAGAGCCTCAAACCGTTCCTTCAGGGTCTTGACAAGGAAGTCTGACCATCTTGTAGGTGGGCGGCCCCGTGATCTTTTGACATCCCGTGGGATCCAGTCGGTAATGGCTCAAGTCCAGCGGTTGTCTCCAAATCGCATTACATGTCCAGCCCATCTGATTTTCGATGCCTTGGCAAACGAGACAGCATCCTTGATTCTGGAATAGCGACGGAGGTCAGAACTCCAGATTCCTTCTCTCACTTGAGTGAGGCGTGATATTCCAAGCATAGCTCTTTTCGATTCCTCTCTGGGAGACCCGAATAGCATTCTCATCCTGCTTTCGTAGGGCCCAGGTCTCTGAGGCGTATGTTAATGCAGGGAGAACAGTGGAGTCAAAGAGATGTGCCCAGGGGCCAGGGGTTCTTTGTCCTTTTAGCTATTTCTTCGATGCCTTTGAAGGCATTCCATGCCACTCTCTTCCTCCTGCGCAGCTCAGGTTTTAGGTCATTCATCATGTTGATTTCTCGACCTAGGTACACATAACTGCTGCATTCAGAGATGTTTGTTCCATTGAGAGTGAATGGGGCTTCTGGAACTAGTTCATTCTTCATGAACATAGTTTTCTTTAGATTCAGCTGTAGACCTATCTTTCCACATTCTCAGTCAAAGTCAGCCAGCATTTGTGCCGCTTGGCTAATGTTTGGTGTTATTAGAACGATGTCATCAGCGAAGCGGAGGTGGTGTAGTTGCCGACCATGTATCTTCACTCCCATTCCTTCCCATTCTACTTGTTGCATGATGTTCTCGAGGGTGGCGCTGAAGAGTTTTGGTGAAATGGTATCACCCTGTCGAACCCCTCTTTTCACATTAATGATCACTTCTTTGTAGAATGGTGAGATCCTGGTGGTGAATCCATAATACAGCTCACGAAGGATCTTGATGTATTGGGTTTGAACACCCTGTTTGACTTGGGCTTCGATGACTGCTTCAGTCTCCACAGAATCAAAGGCTTTCTGTAAATCAATGAACGTGAGACAGAGCGGCATCACCTTCTACAAGATCATAGTCGGTGATTTTAATGCCAAGATAGGACCAAGAAGATCGGCTGAAGAACTCCACATTGGGACCCATGGCCTAGAATGGAACGAACAGGGTGAGAGACTATCTGAGTTCATCATGTCCACCAAGACCATTCATGGGAACTCACAGTTCCAGAAAGCTGAAGCGAAACTTTGGACATGGGAATCTCCTGGCGGACAGTTCCACAATGAAATTGACCACATCATCTTCAATCAACAGTTTTGTCTGACCGATGTAGCTGTCGTCCCCAAATTCCAAACAGGATCGGACCACCGTCTCCTTCATGCAAAATTCTACTTCCCGCAACGGGGAGAAAAGGCTGCAAAGTTTAAGAAGAGAACTCCCAGAACGACCACCAACTGGGAACTCTTTGGCACCATTGCAGCAACATGGGAAGATACCATCATTGAAGACATCGATGAAGAATACAACCGACTGGTTCAGCACCTCCATGATTGTGCGAAGAATGCTGAGAGAGAGAAAGACACAAAAGGACGCCTGTCTTCAGAAACTCTCGAGCTCATTCGCCAATGTGGCAAGGCTCGAGTCTCAGGAGACCAAATGTTAACATCCAAGCTTGCTAAACGGTGCAGAGAAGCGATAAAAGAAGACCTCAAAGACAGAAGAGCAGACATAATGGAAGATGCAGCAGAAGCCGGGAAAAGCATTCGCACTGCCCGCCTGTCCTTTGCCAACTATAAGACCAAGATGACTGCCCTCCAACGCCCTGATGGATCTATCACATCTTCCAGAAAGGCAATGGAGAAGATTATCCATGACTTCTACTCAAATCTCTTTGATAGCCACATCCACCTGCCCACATACCAAATTCCACAGGATGGATATGTCATTCCCAACGTTCTCCCTTCTGATCTCATCAGTAAAGAAGGGAACAGCACCAGGCCCAGACAAAGTCAGACCCGAACACCTGAAGAATCTACCATCAGTACTCATCAATACACTAGCTTGGCTCTTCACACGCTACCTGTCTGAATGCAAGGTGCCCTCCCAATGGAAAACCAGCAGAACAGTTCTACTGTTCAAGAAGGGAGACATTCACAGCATCGGCAACTATCGCCCCATCTGCCTGTTGTCTGTCATCTACAAGCTGTTTACACGAGTCATCCTGAACAGGATATGCAGAACACTAGATGAAGGACAACCATGCGAGCAAGCAGGCTTCCGGAAAGGATTCAGCAAAATCGACCATATCCACCACGGTAACCAAGCTCATTGAGGTTTGTAGGGAGTACAAGATGCCGCTCTGTCTCACGTTCATTGATTTAATTAAAGTAATATGGACATTTTCATATTTATGCTTCCGTGGTAAGCATCCATAACATACTCTGCAGGGTTTTTTTTAATTTTTTATTGAGAGTCTGTGGTTTACAATACAATTGATAATAGTTTCTCATGCTCATAATTCTAACACCATACCTATCACCAGTATACAGGGTGATTTTTGCCGTGAAGATTTCAGGAGAAATTGTAAGAGATTTTTGTAAGAATGTATTATTAGAGTTCCTAGTAATAGATTTAATTATATACATACCTAGATTTATAGCTCCTCAAATTATAAAAGCATTGATATATAATTAAGAGAATATTGTGTAAGTTTAAAGGATACAATATAATGGTTTGGGGACAAGAAAAATAGTATAGTGGGTAGGATGCTTGGCTTGCATATATCTGACCCAGATTTAGTTCCTGGAACTACATAGAGTCCCCTAACACTGCCAGGAGTGAATCCTGAGCATAGAGCCACGATAAGCTCTGAACATTACCATGTTCAGCCCAATACCCAAGAAACAAAACAAAACGAACAAAATATGATGGTTTGATGTGCACTGTGTTCTTCTATGAAGACCACAATAAAATTGGTTGACACATCCTTCATCTATGTAACTGAATTCTTATCTAGGTGGTGCAAAAAATCTTTTTATTCTCTTGGCAACATGAAAGTATATAACATAATATCATTAACTATATTCCTAAGTGCAATCTCAAATGCTAGTTTGTGAGATTGCTTAACTTCTCTCCATCCTCATCTGCGTCACTCTGAATCTGTGTCAACCAAAGCCATCACTGCCATCCCTCTTTACCCAAGCCCCTACAGAAAACAATGGAGCACTAACTTTCATGTTCTCTCCCATAAACAAATAGTCCATTTTTCCATGGTAGGCAGAAATAATAGCAACACTGTGCTTAATGATCACATAAATAACCAGGCTTGCCATTGTGCCTAGTAAAATTCATACTTTTCATATGCCGTTCAACCTGCACCTCACCGGTAACTTCTTCCCCCTCTTTCATTCTGCTGCTCCACACCATGTTGGATTTCTCATCATTCTAGAAACAAGCAGCTATTCCTTCCATAGATCTTTTTTGCTGACGGTTGTCTCCCCTGGAAATAATTCCCCTTCTGCAGATTAATTCTCTGTCATTTATCTTTAATTCAAAATGTGTATCACCATCATGGAGTATATTTTTAAATGAATATTTTCTCTTTGACAATTATTTTCATAACTGTAATTGTATTTAGAATAAATATTCACTTGAAATATGTTGTTCATCAGTCAAAAATATTATTATTTGGGGAATAATTACTACCTAGTCTTTTTTAATATCTAATTTTTTCTCTAATGTAATTTAAGTATCCACCCACTTAGTGTTCTAGGAAAACAATAACAAAATTAGACTAAGTGGCTAAGACACAACAGCAATTAATTTCTCAGTGTTCTGGAGGCTGGACAATGCAAAATAGAAACACTAGTGGATTCACTGAAGACCTCTCAGGAGGCTGTCTTCTGATTGCATATTCTTGTAGTAAAAGGGGAAGACGCTTCTCTGGAATCTTTTTTCAAATTATAGCTTAAGTGCATGATTACTGTGGTGTTGAAATTGTGGCATTAGTAAACAAAAGTATTGAAATACTGCACTCCACCACCACTAAATTCCCAAGGTCCTCCATCACTTTCTTTACATCACCCCTACTTTAACTCTTCATCCTTATCTCCAGCTCCCACCTCTATTTGCTAATCTTTTTTTTTTGAGGGAGGGCTTTTTGGGTCACACCAGTGATGTTCAGCGATAAGTTACTCCTGGCTCTGCTCTCAGGTATTAGTCCTGGCAGTGCTTGGGGATATTATGGGATGCCAGGGACCGAACCTTGGTCGGCTCCATGCAACACAAACACCCTACCTGCTATACTATCACTCCAAACCCTGTTAATCTGATTTTGTTATCCAAGTCTAAGAGTTTCTCATTGTCCAATTCTGCCTATTCTATTGGCAATTTTTTCTCTATAAGCCATAGAAAAGTGACATCATCTAGTATTTGTTTTTTCTGACATAATTTGCTCTACATGATAATCTCCAGTTCCATCCATGTTGCAGCAAACTTCATAATATATCTTTTGTTATCAATACATATAGCTGCATAGCATTCCATTGTGCATGTATACCCCAGTTCCTTTATCCATTCATATTTCAATATATATATATATATATATATATATATATATATCTCAAAAGATGAATGGATATATATATATATGTTATATGTCATGCAAATAAATGCAGTCATTCTATATTTGTCTTTTTCCTTCTGGCTAATTTCATTCAACATGATCCTCTCCATGTCATCCTTTTAAAGGCAAATTTCATAATTTCATTTTCCTAACAGCTGCATAGTAGTCCATTGTGTAGATGAGCCAAAGTTTCTTTATCCAGTCATCAGTTCTTGGGCACTCTGGTTGTTTCCAGATTCTGGCTATTGAATAGTGCTGCTATGAAAATAAAGGTGCAGATGGTGTTTCTGCTGTGTGTTTTTGGCTTCCCAGGGCATATTCCCAAGAGTGGTATGGTTGGGTCAAATGGAAGCTCGATGTCTAGTCTTTGGAGGAATGTCCATATTGTTTTCCCAAAAGGCTGCACCAGTCGACATTCCCACCAACAATGGATGAGAGTCCCCTTTCACCTACATGCATGCCAACACTTGTTGTTCTTGCTCTTTGGATATGCGCCAGTCTCTGTGATGTTTCTCTCTCTTTTTCTTAATCTTCATCCTGTTTTCCATAGAGGCTAAGTCAGGCAACATTCCCACCAACATTGATTGAGAATTTCCTTGTCACCACAACTGCACAAACACTGGTTATTGCAGTCTTTTTTACACATGGTATTTTTTTAAATAAGGGTTGGGTGGTAATAATTTCACAGGTAGTGCTTCCCTTTTCCTTTATCACCATGCTGGGAGTTAAGATTTCACGATATTGATTTAGGGGGCACAGAAATAGTGATTCTACAGCACCTACCTTGTTCACATGAAATTATGCCATGCACATAGGAAGCACCCAAATCCTGGTGAAAGATGGTGTACTTTATCCCCAGCAGTGGTTGAGACTTCTCCCACTGCTTTTCATAGGAGGCCTATTACAGTGGATTGCAGACTAACTTAAGTGAAAACTGCTCATTATGTGTAAACTCTTTTAACTACAAATATGAGAAACAAGGTGACTAAAAAGAAAATTCCCAAATAACTGGAATAGTCATGAATCAGCATAGATATTCCCAGTACCACAGTGATCTTACTGTATAAACAAATTTAGTTTTTCAAAGTGAATATGTTTAGGCTGGAAAAAAGTTTCCAAGAGCTACCGTGCATGTGTTGCCTGTGGGAGACCCAGGTTCAGCTCCAGATACTTCTTGGTCCCTTTGGGCAACACCAACAGCGATCCCTGAGCACTGTTCAGTGAGCCCCCTTCCAAAACTGTGGAGCTGTTTTGTCCTTTCACAACTCTTCTTTAATTTCTGTGTCAAGACCTTTGCTATATCCAACAGTTTCCTAGATCCTCTAGCATATAGTCATCTCAGACTCTTCTCAGAAAACATATAATCATGCCACCTAGATGTTAGATTATCATTCCAAACATTTTAGGTTTAACATTGCGTTTTCCTTTCTCCTCCTGAAGGGAGTTTAGCTAAATTGAGTTACACCCACTCTAGTGCTCCTAGTGGTCACACCCAACCCACCTGGACACTTCATCTGTTTATTTTTAACCTCTTCTTTGTGGTCTTCTACTATCTGTTGGTCGAAAATATCTCCAAATAAGACATGGCAATTTACAATGTAAAATCTTCTGATGGCTCTGGATTTTGTATATGTACATGTAATGATTGCCTTTATCTTTCCTTTATGTATTTTGCTTATTTTATTTTAGATCAGTAGCCTATTTGTATAAACAAAAGACTTAATATGGGGGTTAATTGACTCTCAGTAATATTACTCCCGGGCATCCATCATACTAGACTTAAGCCTCAGTTGCCCTTAGTTCCTTACACCCCAAGAGGTGGGTCCTGCCAAGGGAATTGGATGTACCCAGGGCAAGCCATAGGCTACACTGGCTTTGACATGGGACAGCCTGAGAGCCATAAGAAGAATAATAAGTTAAGAGCATTATCATGGAACAAAACTTATCATGACCCTAAAAGAAGAAACTGAATAAGAATCCTGTTGGGATAAGGAACAACTAATCAGGCTGAGGACTATAATCTGGGAAAAGCCACTATGAATCCAGAGAGACCATTTTTAGCTTAATCTAGGGTATAGATAAAAGTCTTTATCTCTTACTATATCTATACAAACTGATTAGAAATATTAAGATGTAAATTTAATGATTGTTTGAATGGATTACCACTAAAGGAAAGAAGAAAGCAGTATGCTTTAGGTGGAATTCTATCCTTGGGTGGATCTTCTAGAAGAATTTCCCCTAAAGGAGGGACTTCACATCTGTCATTGTTTATGTTAATGTTCAGCTACACCTAAGTGTAATTGTGCCCCCTCCCTTCATGATTCTCTGATTTCTCCATAATAATCCCGGTTAATTTGAATAAACTGCCATTGCCTGTGGCCCTGTTCCATCATCCATTGGTCACTGCAGGATGTGACTCTGATTCATATACTACCTGGAACTTTCTATTTTGTTTTGGGGCTACACCTGGAAGTACTCAGGACTTACTCCTGACTCTGCACTTAGGGATCACTCCTGGGAGGTCTCAAGGGACCATATGGGATGCCAGGGATTGAACCTGGGTCAGCTGCATGTAAGGCAAATACCCTACCTGCTGTCCTATTACCCCAGCCCCTGCCTGGAACATTTTATAGTGCTATTATCTATTTGTCATTTTAATAGCATTAAACAGAAGATTATTTATACTTCTTGATGAGTTTTCATGTGGAGATCATCTGTCTGGACAACAAGATTCTTTACCATTTTTTTTATTTATTTTACCACTGTGAGATATGCAATTACAAAGGTGTTAATAATTGGTTCTTGGTACCATTTATAATTATCTATTCTTTGGTGACAGTCTCAGAAAAAATTAAGTCCACCCATGTTTTCTAAATGTTTGATAATGTTATGTTCAGCCGTGACTTAATACAGGCTCTCCAGAAACAGAGATCTAGATACAGAGAGATGTAGATAGAACAGCAGAGATGGGGAATAGAAGATTAAGGAATGGGCAACTATCTGATGCTTGCCTGGACAGACCCCTCGCAGGATCTTAAGAAGTCCTTGGCATTGGGCCACACGTATAAACCCCTGTGCCCAGTTGCCTCTGACTGGAAGCCGGAGCCCTCAGAGGCAAGTGCCCTTAAGCCATTACAGACTTCACAGAACCGCAGGTTGGAGCCCAATCAGACCCTGTAGCCGAAGCCGTGAGGACTCATTCACTCCCATTCGGCCCATATCCACACAAGAAGGAAAGTGGAGAGCTGCTCTAGTAACCTTGGCCTGATCTGAGTTTGAGGACCTCCTCCCCCAGCAAAGAGACACCATGGATTGCAAACAGCGAGCAGGTTTTATTGCAGGTCTGGATAGCCAGGGTCTAGCTGCCTTCCAACACGCAGGTCTGGACAGGACAGACAAGACCCTGAGCATCTTCAGGGGAAATCTTATATTGGCCTTTACAAGCCATTACAACAAAGCCCGTGCAGCACATAGCCAATAAGTTAGTGTTTGCAAGCACAAGCATTGTGCATTGTGGCAAGCTAGTCTTTAGTTATCTTTCCGACCACCTGCATACCCCAACGCCATGTTATCTGCCCTTCCCATACCCATACCTGTTTCCTGATTCTGGGAGCAACAAGTCTATTTTTGTACTAAGGGACCCTCAGTGGGAAAGCCTATCCAGACTGGTTCCCCTTGACCTCTAAACCCCCATCAAGGGAGTTTCTGTGTACTTGTGTTCTCACGAGTCCCATTCTGCGTGCCCCCCCCCCCCCACACACACACTCCAGGTGCCTGTAATCTTGGTGTGCCCTCACAATAATATCTCTTACAAAAGATTTCTGCTTGACTATTTCAGTACTTTTATGTAATGGAAAATTTCACAAACACCTGCAAGATATCTTTGTGCCATTGGTTGTTCGCTACGTCGATCTCATGGAGTCCTCCATTGCGCAGTCAATTCACAGAGGTTTTGAACAAGAGACATGGCAGCCTGTCAAGTAAGTATCTTGTCTAGGGTCTATAGAGTAGTTCCTTCAATCCTAATCCTGTAGTTTTATATGGGCATCTTTAGATATGTTTAGGTATTGCTTATGGTGGTCCCTTCCCACATTGTTTGTTTCTTTACAGGAATATCGCCAACAGCCTTCCCAATGTAGCTCTTCCAAAAGTTCCGAGTCTGCCTCTTAACCTTCCACAGATTCCTAATCTTTCTACTCCTTCATGGATGACTTCTTTATATGAGTCCACGTGTGTATTCCTCACTTATTTCCTAGTGGCGTGTTAGCTAGTGCATGGCCTGGGCTGTGTCTTTTGCAAATATATTTAGATTGCATGGCCTTTGTCATCGTTGGTTGAGGGAATACTCTTGTGGTCCCAGCGTGTTACAGTTCTACAAGCTCTAGAGCTAAGCTTAGCATATCAGTGATAAATGATGTGATTTCCCTCCCCCCCAAAATAAATACTGCTTATTTTACTTTGTAAGTTGTCTGTGGTCAGGTCTCATTTCACAGCTCAGATTATAAACTGTCAATGTGACATAACCAGGCTTCTCCATATTCAGATAACCTGTGGCAAATGGTATGTCCAGAATTTTTCATTGGTTTTGGCTTTATTGCTGCCATGATTTACCTTGCCCATCTATAAGATCACTTTTGAACTGTTTAAAGATTGTCCATTTTCTATTTATTTTATTTTAACTGTAAGTAAACAATATTACAGGTTCCAGGAGGATTGTACTTTATTTTCTATTACTACCAAGTTCTTCTTTGACTTTTTTATAGATCATCTTATTATTTTGAAGTAATCTTGATGTCATCAAAAAAAGGCTTTTATTTTGCTTTTGGGCTCCCTTAATAATGTTCAATGGCTAATACAGATATTAAGGTGTTTTCTTTGTATCTGGCCAACCGACTCCAGTTCCATCACCAGCACCACATGGTCCTTGAGCATTGCCTGAACCCAGAGCCAGGAATACTCCTTGGAACCACTGGGTGAGGCCTGAAAATCCTCCCAAAATACATACATAAAATAAAAATTACCCAGCAGCAACTCTCAAATTTATTCCCAACATACTGTGCATAAAATCAATAAAAGAAGGATGACAATACAAAGCAATAAATGTTCAAAATAGTTTAGTTTTAGTGATAGGGTATTACCTATAAATCTTTTTCTTTCAGTCAAGTACTTTGCACCATTCTAGCGTATCTGTGCTCAGGAATTACCTAGGAATTCCTGATAATGAACCTCTCTCAGGTTTTCCTACTTCTTTATTCATTTAATTAAACTGTCCTATGTTTTCCTCTGTTTAACACTTTTTAATGCAACCAAGCACACTATTGTGGGCATAACCATGTCAAATTCAGGAATTTTTTTGTGTCATCACTAATTGTTTTACTATGAAATGTGTAAGAAACTTGAATCTGTTTATTGAGTTATCCCTTTATTGGAGGAGTGGGTTTTGAATTTGAGTCTATACCCAGTTTAGATGTGGTAGTACTGAGAATTGGACTGCAATCTACTGCTTGCAAATCAAGCATCTGAACTGTACTGTCTCTCCACCCAGTCCCTGGGTGGTCATGTGTTCGTAAGTGTGTGCGTGTGTGCATGTATTAGGACTCCTCCAAGCTCTGTCCTCAGGAATCACTCCTGGTGGTGCTCAAAAGACCATAAGCAGTTCCAGGGAACAAACCGGTGGTGTCAGCCACATGCAAAGCAAGAATCTAAAGTCCTGTACTATCTCTCCTGCCCTTAGGGGCTCTTTTTCAAATTAGCTGTCTCATACAACAGATGACATCTCAGGGCTTTATATATATAAAGTATTTACATATAAAATATTTCATAGTTTATTCATCATTATCTTTGATTACGAAGGTTATCAACAATAAGCTCTTGGTGCAAGATAAATAGTACAGGGGTTATGGTGCTTGCCTTGCATATAACCAAATGCCTTTTGCCAGGTATGGTCTGCCAGTTCTCCAGGAGTAACACCTAAGCACAGAGCTGGGAATAATCCCTGAGCATTGTTGGATGTGTCAAAATCACTGTATCACTGTCTTCCGTTCATCATCAATTTGCTCGAGCGGGCTCCAGTAACATCTCCATATGACCTGTCTCATGCAAGTAGAGCCAAGGGCATCTGCTTGTTCCAGGAACATAAAGAGCCTCAAACCATTCCAGCAGGTCATGGGAATGAGGTCTATAATTGTTACTGGTATTTGGCATATCAAATACGACACAGGAGGCTTACCAGGCTCTGCCGATGTGTCAAAATGGCAAAAATAAATAAACTGGGTTTTTTTATTCTTATAATGTTATGATGTCATTGCAAATGGTGTTTTTGCACTTTTGCTATAAGCATAAAACAGTTTTTCTTTTAAGTTTCTATTTCACATATATCAAAAATTCTAACTCCAACTTAATTAAAAATTCATAATATAAAAATAGCCATAGGTTTGTATCAGAAAAATAGCTGATAGTGATAGACCGAGTGCAAGCTTTGCACGCTCTGCACACAGGAAGCCCAGGTTGGATCCTAGCACTGCATGGTCCCCTGCACACCAGGGCTGACCTCGTAGCACATTGATGTGGCCCAGACGTATTCCCTCCAGCCCCCCAAAATGCAATATGGATATCACTGTCTTCCCGTTTATCATCGATTTGCTCGAGCGGGCCCCAGTAACATCTCCATATGTCCTGTCTCATGCTAGTAGAGCCCAAGGGCATCTGCTTGCTACAGGAACATAAAGAGCCTCAATCCATTCCGAATGAGGTCTATAATTGTTACTGGTATTTGGCATATCAAATACAACATGGGTAGCTTGCCAGGCTCTGCCGTGGCGAGTAGCATACTGTTGTAGTCATCTCTAAGTCCAGCATTTATTGGGCCGTGCGAACTGGGCTGTGATAGGCTGGTCTGCTGGGTGGAGTATGGATATATAGAGTAAAATTTTTCTTGTTATCTTTCCTTTTCATATCTAGTTTAAAAAAAAAAGCAAAAGAAATTTCTTTTTCAAACATTTTCCACAGCACTGTCAGCACAGTGTTGTCTAGTTCTTTGTTTCTGGTATTTTAAGGGCTCTGCACACAGAGATTAGGAGGCATTAAGTAAGTTGCTGCGTCTGGTGCTCAGAGCTTGGCTGTGATTGGTCCCTGGAGACCAGAACTCTGAGGATCTCTTGGCTAGACACGCACATCATGAGGAGTTACTGGCAGAATCAGAGGAAGAAAGTAGTTTGGTAATGAAGCTGAGAAGCTGAGGCGGGGGTGGAGGTAGAAATTAGCTTTTAATTAACCTGAGCAGAAATAATTTTTTTAGCTAGCTAATTAAGATACATTTAGCCAGATAATATGACTGTTTAAAATAATCTTACATTTTATATAGGTTTTCTACCGTGCCCTTGTGGTCAATGAGTTTCCTTTTTTCTTTCATAAGTGAAAAATATAAATTATAGGGTTGTTTTTTTAAGTTGGAAAGCTGGGGACTGTGGGGGAGAATCTTATAGCACCTTTTAATTTTTATGTTCTCTTTTACATTGTTTGAATGTGAATCTATTAGCATAGAAATATTTTACTTGTAAAACATGTTTTCCTCTCAGACTGTATACTGGCATAATGGAAAATATTTGAATTAGTCTTTGCCCAAATATGGTAAATACTACCACTGCCATACAAGATTACCTTCAAAAGAGGTAAATTGTGGTCCCTTTGCATTGTTGTACAATAAAATCAAATGCATAGCAAATATTGGTTCCACAGCCAGAACTATCTAACAACTAGAAGGACATGGTTTTGTCCCAACCTCATACCACCTTGATTGTCATTTCTCTGTTAGACCTACCTTGCTGGTCCAAGTTAGGTTTAATAATGAGCCTAATGAAGGTTTAAAACATTTCAAGAAAGATATAATATTTGCTGCCCCACTTCACCTGTTAGTTTATTTCCAAAGACTGCTTCACCTTTGTCTGGGTATGACACAGTTAAAGGCCTGTGGACATGTACCTGTAAAAAGTAGAAGACACGACAGTGAGAGGCACTTATATATGAGTAGAAAAGTAAAGTCACTAGTTGCTGTCATGTGGATTTTCTTGGATAAAACATACTTTGCTGAATTTCTTTTATTTATCTTTATCCTAAAAATGCATGAAGATCTTCAAAATATTTGTTCTTGGGGCTAAAAAGATAGCACCAAGCATTTGCCTTGCCAATTGCTGAATAATTAAATCCTTGATTTGATTATTACCCAGCCCTATATATGATACCCCAAATATAGCCAGCAGTGATCCCTGAATGTAGAGCTATAAATAGCCCCTAATCATTGCTGTGTGTTCCTGCCCCCACAAAAAAATAGTTTGCTCTTGTCTGTAATAATTTGATTTCTGTTTCTTAATAAACTATCTTTATCTGTTTACTCCCTTTAATGTAACCTTACTACTGTATTTATTTCTATGGATTCAGTCATTAAGAACAAATGAAGAAATAAATTGAGCAATAAAAAGTAGTTATCGTTAGTAATTTTCTATGCATTTTTTTTCATTGATGACATTTAGTAAGAAAAGAAAAATGATACAGAGATATAGTCCAATGGGTAAGATGCTTGCCTTGCATGTGGCTGATTCAGATTTGATCACCAGCACTCCAAATGGTCACCCCAAGCACTCCAGGAGTGATTCCTAAACCCTTACCACTGCCTACTGTAGCCCCATATATAAGTTTTTAAAAAAAAAAGGAAAAACGAGGTATAGGTGATTCACATAGCTAATATGGAAATTCAAAATCTTCACTTTTCCTTTTTCTAGGAATGGCTCAGCAACATCAGAAGATCTCTTTTGGAAACTCGATGCACTACAAATGTTTGTCTTTGACCTACACTGGCCAGAACAAGAATTTGCCCACCACTTAGAGCAGAGACTTAAACTAATGGCCAGTGATATGATAGAGGCCTGTGTCAAAAGGTAAACATATATTTTTTAATTACTGCTTAATATGCCAACACTAAATAGCACTTTCCTCCAAAGAACCCAATGATACAGTCCCCATTAGGGTTACACTATTATCAATCTAAAATTGGCTCATTATTGGGCTCCTTAATCAAAATTCTGGTCACCCATGTAAATTGCTAAAATGTTTTCACATATTCTAACAATGGCCCTTTTCAGTAGCACCCATACCATGTTAATCATATCTGTTTTGCTTATTGTTCCCTCTCTGGGAATACTGTGCTTTAAATTCCCAAGGCAGCCCTTCCTGAGACATATGGCAAAGGTCTGTTCAGTACTTTATGTATTATACTGTTTTTCCTGTGCTGTGAAAAGGCATAGCAAACTCAGTTTATAATCAGTGGTATGAATTGTCTTCTGATAATCCCCATTCACGTTCAATGTGTTTCGAGTTTCACGTGCCTATTTGCATTCTTCAGAACTCAACCAGAAATAAGTTCTGAAGCTTGTAATGTATTTCCATTGCGTCACTACTACAAAACAAGTATAACTGCATAATTCACCTAGCATTGGGCTAAGTACATGGTTTGCTTCCCCCAAACTGCTGAGACTACACCACCACCACTACACACACACACACACACACACACACACACACACACACACACACACACACACACACACACACATACACACACGCTTTCAAAGAAAGAGGGGGGAAGAACAACCCAACTTCAGCTTTGGGTGTCTGAAGCAAAACCTAAATGATGTGAAAGAATTCTACATCATTGGCTACATATCAGTAATGATGTTGTGTAGCATTAATGAAGATGTTTTAGAGTTTTCTTTTTTCTTTTTCTTTTTCTTTTTTTGCTTTTTTGGGTCACACCTGGTGACACTCAGGGGGTTACTCCTGGCCCTTCGCTCAGGAATTATTCCTGGCGGTGCCTGGGGACCATATGGGATGCCGGGGATCGAACCCAGGTCGGCCACGTGCAAGGCAAATGACCTACCTGCTGTGCTATCGCTCCAGCCCAAGATGTCTTAGAGTTTTCCAGACTTGCATATATCCTCACATAAAGAAACAATTTTCTTTAGGACCAGAGCACAGTGTACAGTGAGCAGGGCACTTGCCTTGTCCCCAGCTGTCCAGGTTCGATCCCCAGCATCCCATATGGTCCCCTGTGCACCACCAGGACTAATTCCTGAGTGCAGAGCCAGGAGTATCCCCTGAGCATCACGAGAGCCCAACCCCCACCCCAGTAGTGATTTTTCTGCTTGAAAATTGATTCAAGCAATTATGTGTAACAATGAGGTTTCCCATTCAAAGTGATAAGAGGTAACAACTTGATTTCTGTTGAGACACTGAGCAATAGGAAACACTAGGTTTAATATAAACCAACACAATCTGATCTTCTATCTGGGATCCCTAAAAAGAAGAAGATCCCACCCCCAGCTTCCAAACATGGCCTCATTCCTCATTTGCATGTTTTAAATTAACATCTTGTAGTGTTGAGTTCACTTTAACAAAACAGGTGGGATGGTTGTCAGAGTTTCTTACTCTGAATTACTGTCTTAATGAACAGAACAAGAACTGCATTTGAAGTTAAGCTACAAAAGGCAAACAAAACAACTGACTTGCGTATCCCGGCTTCTGTGTGCACAATGTTTAATGTATTGGTTGATGCTAAAAAGCAAAGCACAAAACTCTGTGCCCTGGATGGAGGACAGGAGGTAAGTGGAAAAGCACATGGAAAAATGCATCCGGGGTGCCCTGGCAACGGAGGATGCTGTCTCCAGAAAGCATTCATGTGATTAGATTTTAAAAGACAAAATTCTTCAATACAAGCAGCCAAAACTTGTACAATGGTAGGATGCTTGCCTTGCATGCTATTGACCTGGGTTTAATATTTAGCGTCCAAATAGTCCCCCAAATCAGCCAGGAGTAATCTCTGAGCACAGAGTAAGAATTAAGCCTTGAGCATAGCCTGGTGTGCCTTCCCCTCCAAAAAAAAAAAGGGTCTTTATTACATGGCATATACTAAGTGGAATTTCCTCTATCTTTTGCTTGCATTCATTTCTTTTTTTTTTTAATGAAAAATGCCCCAAATTTTACAGCCATTGAATTTTCAGATATACCATTTGCAAGGTTAGGTGTTATGCATTTACATAACCTTGCTTTTTACAAGCAAATTAGAAAGTGAGAAGACTACCTGCTTTGTTTATACAAATCTAGAATATTCAAAGTCCCCCCCCAAAAAAGCTACAAAGAAATAGCATAAGAAATACTTTACGTACACAAAAGATTCTACTTTTTACAAATCAAATAGAGACACGTTAGAAAACGAATTACTCTCAATAAATATCTCATTGAATCTATTTGATTTTGGTGGGATTTGTGATTCTCTGTTCAGAAATACAATTTTAGTTTAGCCCATGATTTGTTTTTTGTTGAGACTGATGATTAAGTGAAAATGGATGTACTTTTCTTAGCTTATCTATTTAAGTTGGCATTTTGTTACTTTTTTTCCTCCATTATAATTATTTTTTCCATCATTTCTTTATCTACATATGTCTTTCATCGCCTTTTACTTACCCTCATGGCATGGTCCAGTTTGATGGTCAGTGGGTAAGTCTTTTATTTGTGTAAAAGCATATTTTTTGGTTATTGTTTATGTACATGTACTTTTTTATTTTCATGTTTTCAAAATAAGTTTCACTACACCTATAGATTTTTGATTTCTTTATGCTGTGGAAAATACCAAAAGTTTACCACCCCTTAACATTACACATGTTGTGCTATTACCTTAAATAAGGTCAAAGGAATCATTTCCATCTAGTTAGGCTGCAAAATCAAAAACTTACTGTTTTAAAAATTTTGAGAAAAATTATTTAAATCCAAATAAATCCTCCCTCCTTTAAACTAAATTCCAGATTTACTTGGAAGCAGAGTAAGTATTAGCGTTTTAAAACTACATATATCCAGGGGCCGGAGCGATAGCTCAGCGGGTAGGGCGTTTGCCTTGCACGTGGCTGGCCTATGCCGCCCGGGTTCAATCCCGGCATCCCATATGGTCCCCAAGCACAGCCAGGAGTAATTCCTGAGCACAGAGCCAGGAGTAACCCCTGAGCATCGCCGGGTGTGACCCAAAAAGCAAAAAAAAAAAAAAAAACATATATCCATAATATGTGTTTTCACTAATAGTAGAGAATTTTCGGCTTGAGGCTTAGGATGACATATAGCACGTCCTAAATCCAGCCGAACCAAAGGGTCACTTCATAGGGAAGTGTCCACTTGCGGAGTTAGTTAAGTGAAGAACATGCCAACCAGTGGAAGTGTTTCCATTTATGCCTAAATGTAACCATCATCAGAGGTAGGGAAGAAGGAAAGAAATGGTCCATGTCATATCAGTAGGTCTTGTCAAAGGTGGAAATTATCACAAACATGTGGAAGTCAGAGGCTAGGTAAGACAGAAAATGGAACAGTGTGCTAACAATTGTCGAGGGTACTAATACCAACCTAAAACTGAGCATTAAATACACGCAAAAAAATACACATGGAAACCCTTTAATGTATGTACTGTAATCCACAATCTGGAAGGGAAGGAAAAGAGAAAAAGAGAGAAAGGGAAAGAAATAAAGAACCTGCCATGGAGGCGGGCTGGGGAGGTGGGAGGGAACTGGGGACTTTAGTGGTGGGAGATGGGCACTGGTGGAGGGATGGGTGCTGGAACACTGTATGACCAAAACCCAGATATGAACATCTTTGTATATCTCAAAGTGGTATAATAAAATACAAAAAAAAAAAAAAAAAAGAAATGGTCCATGTCAAGAACCTTTCCCCTCCCGCATATAAAGTTGCTTCAAGGTTTCACCCAGACTCTTGGAACACATTTATATAGTGGGGGGCAGGGGAGAGAGAGAAAGAGAGAGAGAGTGCTGAACTAGAGGGAGGAGAAAATGTTTCTGTACTCTCCAGATATGTTAAAATTTTATAGTTGCACCTAACTTAGAGCCAGTGTTTATGAGGGCAACAGTTTGCATCTGAGCAGAAGGCTCGAACAAATGTGAAGGAGAATGAGAAGGCCCGCTGTCTGTGAAGTTCGTACACATTAACAGCTACAGCCATTACCTTTTGGGCCATATTTTAAGTGCACGTGCACTTATTTCATTGTTTGAGCAGTTGAGGAGGGAATTATATTTCTGATACCTGAGCAAACAATTCAGTGAGGTAGTTAGTATCTAATATGTAAGGAGTGTAGTGTATTCAGTTATTATCATGCTCTAATCACTCACCACATGATTTATTCTCTCTAGGTATCTAAACAAGTAGGTGGCTGACTTGAATTCACTGGCTCATATCTCCCTCCCTCGTGTGTATGAATACCCACATGCCAGCCTTTGATTGCTTATGAATATTGTTTAAATCTCTTCATAGGCCTATTCATTTTTCATTGGTTTTATAGAATCATCTTGCCCTTCCCAGTAATACCAGATTCATCCATTTGTTCTCATTTCTGCATATACTGCCATATCGGGCACTCAATAGGCACTAGTAAATATGTGTTGAATGAGCAGAAACAATCCACGCTAATACTTCGAAATAAGAAAACAGGCACAGGGCAATTGACAAAACATTGTTGTATTGTCAAGTGATGTTTCTACTTTAATAGGGAAATGGTTTCAAGGAGTAATCTGTTGCTCTGTTCATTATGTCTGCACCTGTACCTTCTCACCAGAGACAATTAATTCCACACAACTTTTCACACAATTAATATAGTTCGAAATGTGCAGGTGTAAAGCCCATTAGCAACCTTAAAAAAGTCGTAAACAAGAATTTCATTTCAAAATGATTCTGATTTTTGCTTTTAATCTCCAGTTTAAAAAAAAAGCATGGGCTTTCTGTGAGATTATTTATAGGATTTCTGCAAAGAAAAGAGTATATGGCATGCCTAGGGAATACAGGGAGGTTTATGAAAAAGCAGCAACATTGGAAGTTGTTGAAAAGGCTAAAATATTAGAAGCTTTGAAGCTCTGAAAATATACACTAGAAAGATAAATTTATCTTTTTCTAAGTTGTAAAGGAATTGGCTCTCCAAAGTCTCTCATAAATGGTTTCATTGTCATCATTGAGGTCAAACCTTTCCCACAAGGCAGGCACTTCTTTGCTCTTAAATTAACATTTCTGTTTTTATCCATGGCACATGATGGTGTAAATGTGCTCATTCGCCACTCAGCAATGCTTAACAGAGTGATTTGCTTACATGACAGCTGTGTATAATGAGTCAGCAATCTCAGGCTGGTCTCTCAGGGACCTGTGTTGAGATCACAAAACCATCCATACTGAGAAATGAGTTATCCATCCCTTCCGAAAGCAGGTGCCTGAATGGGCCTTCAGCAATCTTGTGCTCTCAGAGTCACTACTCCCAGAAACCATCTGCTCGGGATGAAAGCACTTTAATGGGGAACTCTGGGACCCCTAGATGTGTAGGGGATTTGTTCTCAATTAACAGTAAAATGCTTCCATTCCCAGCACTAAAATCCAGTCCATTTAAAATGCATCACAAGAGAAGACCTCTATTAAGACTGCTGTATAGCACTGGCCTTTGGTTCCTCTTCATTTCTTACATGAGAATGCTAAGGTGAAAATGATGTTACTTGCCTGAGAGTAGGAGACCCAGAATCTCAGACCTGTGCCTAATCTCTGAGTTAGCCCTGGACTCCTTTACGTGAGAATTTCTGAATGCTATTAGAGTCTATGTTCAGAGTCATTTGTTGTATTAGCTGATTGTAGAGTTTACTGTTGAGGCAGACTTGAGTGTTAACCTGAGATTGGGCCGAATATGTCAATGGCCTGATTTGTAGGGTTCTAAGCCCAACTTGAAATATTCTGGAAAGGGTTGTACAGGTGTTTGTTGCAGATAAAACTAGACAGATTTGGGGGGCCGGAGTGATGGCACAGTGGGTAGGACATTTGCTTTGCATATGACCAACCCAGGTTTGATTCCCTGGGATCCCTTTTGGTCCCCGAGCACTGCCAGGAGTGTACTCTGAGTGCAGAACCAGGAGTAAACCCTAAGCATTGACAGGTGTGACCGAAAAAGCCAAAAAAGGGCAGATTTTATACAAAAGGTAGTCTGTGCATCTAAATTTAAAAAAAAACTTCATTGTACCAAAAGTAATATAGATAATTTAATTCTGATTTTTTACCATCTGTTTTATGATCACTTTTTATGTGTTTATTTTTGGAAGCTATCTGGATCTCCTGATGATTTATGGTCACTCACTACTTTTCCAGTACTTGTTCATAGCATGTTTTCTTTCCAAAATATTTATGTAGAGTATTAGTTTTCAGGTTGCCTCCCCACTGCTACACAAAAGGAACCCTTCTGTCCTCTGACAACTGCGCAGCTATAGCACATTCTAGAAGTTCCCACTAGATTTATTCATGTAAGTCAGAATTATTAGATAAATGTATACTAGCAAAATTTTCTGAAGACTTGAAGACCCTTATACCTTTTGAGTTTCCTCTTGGATAGTACATTTAAGATATTTCATGAAGACCTAACAATCCTTACACCTTTTTAGTTTCCTCTTGGGTAGTACATTTCAGATAAACCTGTATTTTTTAAAATTCAATGTTTTTATTATACCACCTTGAAATATACAATTACAAATATGTTCATATTTGGGTTACGTTCACAGTGTTCCAGCACCCATCCCTCCACCAGTGCCACCAATGTCCCTGATTCCCTCCTCCCTCCCCTAGCCTGCCTTTATGGCAGGTTTATTATCTCTTTCATCTCTCTCTCTCTCTCTCTTTCTCTCTTCCTTCTTGTGGATTGCAATACATACATTTAGAAGTTATCATGTGTATCTTTCTGCCTGTATTTAATGCTCAGTTTTACGTTGGTATTAGCACTTTCAACAATCATTAGCACTCTGTTCCCTTCTCTGTCTTAACTAACCTCTGACTCCCACAGGATTGTGTAATTTTCACCTTTGATAAGACTTCCTGATCCATGTTTCGCTTGACCTTGGATATTGGTATCATTATATGTGTATATATTTATGTCATGCAAATAAATGCAGTCATTCTATATCTGTCTTTTTCCTTCTGGCTAATTTCACTCAACATGATCCTCTCCATGTCCATCCATTTATAGGCAAATTTCATAACTTCATTTTCCTAATAGCTGCCTAGTATTCCATTGTGTAGATGTACCACAATTTCATTATCCAGTCATCAGTTCTCGGGTACTCTGGTCGTTTCTAGATTCTGGCTATTGTGAATAGTGCTGCTATGAAAATAAAGGTGCAGATGGTGATAAACCTTTTGGACTGGAGAAATCATATAAAGGTTGAGGCTCTTGACTTTCATGTGGGCATCTCTGATTCTATCCATGTCATTGTGTGTGGTCGCCCAGGCACAGCCAGCAGCGATCCCTGAACACAAGCCAGGATTAAACCTCAGCTAGCTGAGTGTGGCTCCCCCTCACCCCCAAAAAAAAAAGAAAGAAAATAAACTTTTCCCCTTTTTCTTTTTTTTTTTGGGCCAAACCCAGAAGTACACAAGGGATCATTCCTGGCAGTGATAAGGGAAACACACGTAGTGACAGGGATCAAACCCAGGACTGAATTCAAACTCCAGAACCTCCCTCCCTCACTTCACCACCAAACCACCTCTCTGGCCCTTCTTCCTTCATAACTTCTTGCTTTCCTTCTGTTTCTGTATCTCTTTGCTGCTCCTCTATTTCTGCTTTTGGGTTAGATCCACTGTCCAAAAAAAAAGAGGCTAAAGGTGTGTATGTTCTATGAGATGGTGGTGAGTCCTAAGGTCTATGACTTGCCCTTTCTTTCGAGAAAGGAATATAAAATGACCTCGCAGACGTAAGGGCTTACCTTAAACCCCAAAGTTTAGCTGTAGAATCTCTATTATATTATGCTAAATAGCCTTTAAGGATCAGACATATTTAAGAATGTGAAATAAGTTGGAATGTCGTCTTCTTCACCATGGTAGCTCTCACGTATAATCCATTGGAACTATGATATGCAAGGAAGTGAGTGACTGGAAGCCAGTCTAACTTTAATATCTCTTTTTCATTCCACCCCAAAGAGGCATTTGGCCTGGTGTTAAATTTTCTCTTTACTGCCCAACAACAGTTTGCAGAGGGAAGGCTATGACAAGAGGGACAGAGTAGACACCAGGCAGAGCTCATTTGCATAAGTTCCTCCCTTGCCCACTGAGCTGCAGTTTCTCTGAGGGCCTTCCCACTCATCACCCCATGTCCTAGAGATACTATCAGTTAAGATCCTGCCTTATTCAGAAAGTTGCTGATCATTTTCTGCATTGAAACTTTTACTATCAGTCACCCTTTTTTTGGGCTTTTTTTCTTCAACTCTGCTTTTCTTCATTCTCTCCCTTTCACTTCAATTAGTTCTAAAAGCAGGGGTCAGCACTATTGCAATAGAAATATAACCTTTTTCAGTTTTTTTGTTGTAGTTTGTTTCGAGGCCACACACGGCAATAGTCAGGATTACTCCTGGGCTTTGAGACCAGGAATCATTCTTGGCAGTGCTCAGGAGATATTATGGGGTCCTGGAGATTGAGCCCAGGTGAGCTGTGTGCAAGGCAAGTGCTTAAAAGTGCTTAATCTCTCCAGCCCCAAGCCTCTATCTTTCTATCCATTTTATTTTCTGGGGTTTGAATGTTTAAGAATTGGTAAGGCCTTATGAAAGAGGCATATGTACCAAATTTGATTATTTTTTATAATGTAAATCACTTTATCAGCGCTCATACACACACATAGACACACACACACACACACACACACACAAGTAATTCACATGCTCCAAAATTATGCTTCCTTTTTGTTATTATTTGTACAGGTATATGAGATGACCACTTGTAGCCGTCAGAACCAATAGGAGGAAATCATTCCTGAGAGTATTCCAAAGCAGATCTAAGTTGATGTTTTGTTCTGTGTGGAAACTTTGAGACATGTTTTCAGAAGAAAAAAAATAGCTTTCAAAAACTTACATCTTAGAAAACTATTCAACCAGCAGCTGTTAAGTTGGTCTAATGTTTATACTGACCTGAGTACTTTTACTCTATGCATTATGTTAGCTGTTCCAAGAAGCCTTGAACCATCAAGATAGGGTTAGTCTTTACAAGTCACATTTTCTGTGAAGTGGCTATTGGGGACAATCGGCTGTCAGATAAATGCTTCTAAAGGAAGAATTACTGTTTAAATGAATGTGCCTTCATACACTGTAGAAGCCGAAGCTCCTGCTAATTTAAGAATGGAACTCTAGTATTCTCTAAAGAAAGCAAAAAAAGAGTCTTTCAGATTTATTTTAAATACATCTTTTTGTATTTATTTAAAGGCGTCTTTTTCATGAAGAAGCAGTAATAAAACTATGGGTAGTGAGGGCTGTTTCATTATACCTTTTATGGCCTATTAATTTGTTACCATCTATTCACCTTTGTTGATGAAATTTTAATTTTGCCCTTGCTTGAGCATATTGTAAGAATTGTATAAACTGCTGCTCCCCACACTGACAAAAAGGTCCTTTTAGACTGAACAATTGGGAGCTCATTTTATTTCTAGAGCACATTTAAAATAACTTATGAATGAGAGTTGTCAGACATGAAATGCTGTATTAATTAAATCTTTTTCCAGTCTTTTTGCTTCTCTAGCTAAACCACCCCTTTAGAAAAATACATGGCCACCTTAATTATAGAGAGGAAGACAAAAAGTATCCTTCACATTCCTCTGCCTGAATAAGAGTAAGAACTCAATTCATCTATATAATAACCCCATTAGCTGCTTAACTCAATGGTGCACATGGGAAAAAATTCAACCACAATGTAAAAAGTGTTGACTGGGTGGATCATTTTCAAGGTTATATACTTGAAATATACAAAATTATCATTTTTAGTGAATCTGATATGTCCTAACTACTAACTTAAAGGCATTTAAGACTTGTGATAAAAGTTTTTTGGTACGTGTCAACTAATTCATCTTTGTCTCTTAATATCTAGCAACAGTACCACTCAAAAATAGATGATTTGATTGACAACACTGTGAAAGAAGTTATTTCACTGTTAGTTTCAAAGGTAAAGTAATATTCATCTTTTATAAATCAAATTTCCTTAATGTTAGAAATGATTGGAAATTGTTAGAAATAGCTGTGTCATGTGTAAAAATACCTGAGAAATAGTCGTGTTTTTAAATTAATACAAGAAAGGTTCAAATTTTTAGAAAAGCTATAGGCAAAATTTAAACTCTTTGTTAACAACTTTTGAGTTTTTGTGGTTCATGATTAAGTTTGCTTCCTGCTGCAATCCTGTTTATGAAATTAGCTATCTTCTGGTAAGACCTTCCTAGTTTGCATTCATGTTCTTTAGATGTTGGCTTTCACTCAAGGTCAGAGGTGAGTAGTCATCAGTCTTGGCGTTAGTCTCTTTTTGCTGATGTCAATGGGGCCCTTAGAATGGGTCTCAGAGGCAGAATGAGAAAAATAAATGGCAGGGTGGTATGTTAGATCTCCACTCTCAGAATCTCACATAATTTCTTGTCTTCTGTTCTAAATATCTTAGATTAAATCTACTGCCTTCAATTATGTATTATTGAAGATGAAGTATTAATGAGTGTTATAATAAGTGATTAGATCATGGAAAATCCCACTATAGCATAACAGTCTATTATCGGTGATTTTGAGATCAGAGTCAGACATAAAAAGAGATGAGTATAGGTCCTAAAGGAGAGTAGAGTGAATTGGATCCAAAGGGGACTTCCAGATTAGCAGATAGATCCTCTGCTCCTTCAAACCTCCATCAAAGAATCTTCTAATCAGGCTTCATAAAACAATGAGAAGAATGCACCAAAAGCAAAGGACAAAGAACATGTTGTCTGAAAAGAAAAAAAAAAGAACCAAGATTAACAATACACATCAAAAAAAGATTAAGCCTCATTAATAATTTCAGGACCATAAAACTGATAATAATATACTATTTTTAGCATACCACATAGATAACTTAAAGCTAACACTTGGATTTATAAAAGTTGAGGTGGGTACTCACATTTCTTTTAAGTGGGAATATATATTGTTCTAATCTATATCAAACTGCATAGGAAGTTGGAAATTATATTAAATACCTTAATATACTTTCACCTAACAATAGTATTTTGATATTTCTTACCACTCAGGTACACAAAATTATGTGAATTGATATTTACTGTGTACTAAAAAATGTAACAACTATTATCTCAAACATGGAAGAAATAGCAAAGCAAATCAAAGGACATCAACATTAAGAAACATGCTTTCAAAGATTATCAGTGATAAAGAAAAGTATTTATGATATATTAGGTACAAAAAAGTTATCTATTAGGAAAGTAAAGTAACCACTGACTTTATATTGCATAAAGGAAATATGTTTAGGATAACATAAGAAAGTTAAGAACTCTTTTAGCTGCTGGATTTTGGGGTTTTCCTCCATTTGCTGTGTGTGCTTTCTGAATTCCCTGGAAGCAGGTGTTCAAGGAAAATACAAAGGATATTGACCTAAGAATAATAGCACATCACCAGTTGATTCTTGTTCCCTGACTTCTGGCATCACATGGAAAACCTACATGCGCACCTATACCACATGCTCACCTACAAGTAGAAAGGGACTAGGTCAATAGGAAAACCGTCTAGCATGTGAGAGGAGAGGTGACCTCCGGAGAAGCGACTCCTGGAGAAAGAAGAGTAAGATTTCCTCTTCTGAGGAGCCCCTGCACAGAGCTGGCAGCACTCTACAGTGCCTAAACTGAAAGAAAGTTAACATCGCATCTTCATGCTATGTGAACAATGCAGGAAATTGTCATGAAGGAGCTTCCACATCAACAAGATTGTCATGCAGTTGTCTTTTGTAAGGAGTGTGCTTAAAGGGAGTCACAACTACGTGGAACTACCAGGAGTAAAGACGAACTGATTTGTGATTTTTTGGGGAGAAGGAAAGCTTGCAGGGAGGCAGGCAGGGATGTTCATTATCTCTGTCTTCATTTATGAGAAAAGTAGAAAGGTAAATTTCTTTATATCAAAAGTATCTGGATTGGGGCCGGAGTGATAGCCCAGCGGGTAGGGCGTGTGCCTTACACGCAGCCGGCCTATGCTGGCCTGAGTTCGATCCCCGGCATCCCATATGGTCCCCGAGCACTGCCAGGAGTAATTCCTGAGCAAAGAGCCAGGAGTAACCCCTGAGCATCGCCGGGTGTGACCCAAAAAAGCAAAAAAAAAAAAAAGTATCTGGATAAATGAATTTGCATGTTTGAGTCATTGCATAAAATAGTGCTCTAGAGATCTGCACTCTCTGGTAGAACTGTCGATGATAATAAAAATACTTATTGTCCCCTTTCTAACATAGTAACAGCGAGCCTCTGAAGCATAGCGGAGCTGAGTAACTGGAATTTTACTTTAATTATTAAGTACCTAAATTCATTTAAATTGATTCATGTAACCATCTGATTTGGAAAACAGGCCCAGGTGATCAGTTTCCTCTATTGGTCAGTTCTCCTAGAGTCAGGTAGCACTTGCAATAATATTTAATTCACTGTTTTAAATGTATGAAATAAATTAATTTGAATCAAATGAACACTTAGTTGGAACTAACCACTTTCAGCTTCCATAGAAGATGATTTAAATTTCATTTCAAAAGGATAGATATGGTTCCTATAATATTAGCATCTCCCAAGATTACTTGAAAACTACTTCTTAAATTGTGTTTTTCCATAGTCTATCCCAAAACACTCTGAATTGGAAATTTTTTTTTGTTTGTTTTTAAGTATTTTATTATACCACCGTGAGATATACAAATAAAAAGGTATACAATTAAAAATGTTCATGTTTGGGTTTTGGTCATACAGTGTTTCAGCACCCGTCCCTCCACCAGTGCCCATCCCCCACCACCAACATCCCCGGTTCCTCCCCTTCCCCAGCCCACCTCCATGGCAGGTTCTTTATTTCTTTCCCTTTCTCTCTCTTTCTCTTTTCCTTCCCTTCCAGACTATGGATTACAGAACATACTTTTAAAAGGTTGTCATGTGTATCCTTTTGCCTCTATTTAATGCTCAGTTCTAGGTTGGCATTAGTACCCTCGACTATTATTAGCACCCTGTTCCATTTTCTGTCTTACCTAAACTCTGACTCCCACACGTTTGTGATAATTTCCACCTTTGACAAGACCTCCTGATATATGTTTCACTTGACCTTGGATATTTGTATCATAATATGTACATATATATTTATGCCATGCAAATAAATGCAGTCATTCTGTATCTGTCTCTCTCCTTCTGGCTAATTTCGCTCAACATAATCTTCTCCATGTCCATCCATTTGTAGGCAAATTTTATAACTTCATTTTTCCTAACAGCTGCATAGTATTCCATTGTGTAGATGTACTAAAACTTCTTTATCCAGTCATCGATTTTCGGGCACTCTGGTTGCTTCCAGATTCTGGCTATTGTGAATAATGCTTCTATGAACATAAAAGTAGGGATGGTGTTTCCGCTGCGTATTTTTGGTTTCCCAGAGTAGATTCCCAGGGAGTGGTATGGCTGGGTCAAATGGGAGTTCAATTTCTAGTCTTTGGAGGAAAGTCCATATTGTTTTCCAGAAAGGCTGTACCAGCCGGGCATTCCCACCAACAATGGATGAGTGTCCCCTTTTCCCCACATCCACGCCAGCACTTGTTGTTCTTGCTCTTTTGAATATGTGTCAGTCTCTGTGGTGTAAAGTGGTATCTCATTGTTGTTTTGATTTGCATCTCTCTGATGATTAGTGATGATGAGCATTTTTTCATATGTTTTTTGGCCATTCGAATTTCTTCCTTGCTGAAGTTTCTGTTCATTTCTTCTCCCCATTTTTTGATGGGGTAGTTTGTTTTCTTCTTGTAAAGTTCTACCAGTGCCTGATATATCCTGGATATTAACCCCTTATCAGATGGGTATTGGGTGAATATTCTTTCCCATTCTGTGGACTGCTTTTGTATCTTAGTCACTGTTTCTTTTTGAGGTGCAGAAGCTTTTTAGTTTCATGTAGTCCCATATGTTTATCTTTTCTTCTAGTTGCTATGTTAGTGATGTTTCACCTTTGAAGATGCCTTTATCTTCAATGTCGTGGAGGGTTTTTCCTATATTTTCTTCAATGTACTTTATGGATTCAAGTCTGATATTGAGATCTTTAATCCATTTGATCTGATTTTTGTGCATGGTGTTAGACACAGGTTCAAATTCATTTTTTTACATGTCGCTGCCCAGTTTTCCCAACACCACTTGTTGAAGAGGCTTTCCCTTACTCCATTTTAGACTCATTGCACCTTTATCAAAGATTAAATGATCATGTGTTTGAGGTGAATTGGAAATTTGGGATAAGGGTCAGTAATGGAGATTTGTTTAACCCCTGAGGTGATTTTGGAGGTTCCTGAGTGTGAGGGACACTGTTCTTATGAATCTCCAACTAGGAAGTCCTGTGAACAACTTTTTAACTTCAATATTCTTAAAAATAAAGCACCATTCATTTCATCAAAGATAATACTTTTTTTAAGGAGAAATTGGAGAAGTAGCTATTATGGCACAGCCATTCTACATACATTATTGTGTCACTGAAAATGCACAAACAATAGAAATTTTTTCAGTCTTACCTTATTTCACAAATAATCCTCAATGTGAACTGACCAGTCATACACATAAGATGAGAGAGTCAAAATCCAAACCCCTGAACTTCACAGTCCTAGCCCATTGCACTCCGATTCCAGAGCTATAGAAAAGCAGGATAAAGGGAGGAAAAGACTAAAACATTACACATACCTGTCTGCCTGAACTATCTTTACCCCATGAAATTTCAAGTCACATCCCCAATGTGTCTTTCAATAGCACAGGTTCATTTTATTGGTTTTCTCCCTTGATATTTTTATAAGCATATGGATTAATTCCTTATGATAGAGTAATGAATTCTTGCATGCTAAGTATTCTTTCCTGCCTTGAATATTATATTGATATTATATTCATTACATTTGGGTAAATAAGAAGTAACCATTTTAGTCTTTTCAATCCCACCACCATATTCTTTGCTTATCCCACATCTACACAAATAACTGAATAATAAGCAACATACATACCTCTCAATAGTATTTCTCATTTTATAGACATAAAAAGATATTGGCTTTCATTTGGATGTTCTAGTTCTCTGACTTCTCTCCACCTAGGAGCTAAACAGTGGCATTACTTGAGTTTCCATTTTGAATTATTCTGTTCATGTTGAGCAATTGTGGTCAAATTTTGAACTTATTTGAACAGATTGCTCCAGTTTTCATACCTTTGTCTTTAACTATTTACTGATGACTCCAATTCTGTGCCTATACAGCAGTGCAGAATCCTGATTAAAACCCCACTCCAGGCTGCTAGAGAGATGGTTCAATAGGCTGAGTATCAGGGCCCAAGAGATAATACAGCACAGAAGCACTTACCTTGCACACAGCTGACCCAGGTTCAATCCCTGGCATGTCTATAATCACTTAAGCCCACAAGGATCAATTCCTGAGCACAGAGCCAGAACTACGTCCTGAGCATAGCTGAGTGTGGCCCCAAACTGGAAAATAGAAAAAAATTACACTGAGTATCTGCTTTGTACACCTGAGGGCTTATCTCCAGAACTGCATGATCCACTGAAAACCTCTGAGAGCAATCTCCATGTGCTTCAGACCTAATGAGTTTTAGTCTATAAAACTGAGCTTACCACAGCTAAAGAGAAAAGGACCTTAGTGAACAGTGTGTTGTTGGAATTTTGTACATTACCCTATTTTTAACAGTGTTGTAAAACACAGGACCTAAAGAGTTTGGTTTGGTCTTTTAAACCTAAGAGGACATCATGAATGTTTGATGATGGACTAATCCAGAGATTTTTACCATAGACAATGACAAGGGTGCTACATACGGAATGTTTGTATGCCCTCAAATTTCACACGTTGAACCCTTCTTTCCAGTGTTTCTGCAGATTTTTGGATATGGTGAGGCATAAGGATGGAGCCATCACAAATGAGATTAGTACTTTTATAAAAAGAGATTCCAGACATTCCCTTGTCCTATGCCACACAATCACACAACAAAAGGTGGCATCTGTGACCAGGGATTGGGGCGTCACCAGACACCCTGCTGCTAAGACTCTGTCAGTTGCACTGCCAGCCTCCAGACTGTGGTTATAAGGAACCGGTCTCTAGCTTCCTGTTAAAACAGCCTGGTTGGACTAATAGTTAGAAATGTGGGAGAGAGAAAACTGTGCAGGATTGCTTTTAGGTTTAGTGCTTGAACTATGGGATGGTGATGTTATTTCTGGCTGCAGGGAGCCCAAGAAGAGTGGTAGATTAGAGGGATAGGCCCTTGTGATGCTAATGTTAAATACTCTAAGAATGAACTCCTCAGATATCATCAGGGGAGGAGAAAGCGATGAGACAGATAAGTGGGTCTTCAGTTCAGAAAAGGGTTACAGGCTCAGAATATTGAGGGGATTGTGAGATACCCTCAGTAATTTTCTGTTAGTGACATCTATTCTCAGCCAGTCATGCTCCAGTGGAACTCCATAGATGTGCAGATATGGAACAGGAGACATGGAAAACAGCCATGAAGGAAGCAGCAAATCACAAAGGTGCTTATTGTCCTAAAAAAAATCTTTGATCATTTTACTGAGGGAAAAAATGATTTTCAGAAACACTGTATCTTAACAATGAAAGAAATGTCTTATTTGCTGCTCTCCTATGTTTAAAATAAAAATTAGTTGAACTGACCAAAGTGTGGAGTGGTCAGGAGAGCTGGACTCTGGCCATTTCTCCATGCTGCCACCTGAGTCTCCTTGCATAGCTCAGCTTCCTGATTTTTAAAAAAAAAGGAACATCAGATGAAAAAATACCTCTTGTCCTTTTTCCCTTTTTCTTGGTCTAAATCTGTATAAGATCCAAATATAGATTTCTTTATAGCAAATTGCAGATAACTTTCTCTTTCCTCTCCAGTCTCCGAGCATTGCTTAGCATTCACACCTGCTAGAGTAGGAAGAGAAGTTATCTGGCAGGACTTTCAGACAGTGCTCTAATGCATATCAGATGTATCTGATAGACTGGGGCAGTGTTGATGAGACAGTTAGTGCCCTCAAGTATCTCTTAGGGGAGCACCCTCAAACATGGTACTGATGAAAGCAAAGGGGTAAGAGAGCCCTGCCAGTGTGGCTCACCTCCCAAGTCAGGTCTGGGTATCAGGGTTCTTCTCAGAGTCCCCTGTTCCCAAAGGCCAAATGTCCCATAGTAGATAGCAATAAGTGAGCCATGGAATCTTTCCAGGGCACCACATAGAACTCAGAACACACAGAGGAAAAGAATACTAGCTTCGCCTCTCAGTCTTCCCAGGTGCTCTTTCTATCCTGATTATACTGACCAGACAGTTGTTTCTTCCTGGTAGGTGTGCTCTAGCTCAGCATCAAGTGAGAACTATCAGTCAGGTAAATGAGAATGAAACTTATTGTATGTAACATGAGGATATTGAAGGCTGTAGTAGTTGGTCGCCAGATGGGGCTAGGGGAGATAGCAGTGTGCGGGAGAACATCCTTTTTAATTTTATTCTATTTTATTTATTTTGCCTTTTTGGCCACACCAGGGCAATGTTCAGGGGTTACTTCTGGCTCTGCACTCAGGAATTACTCCTGGTGGTACTTGGGGACCATATGGGATATTGGGGATCGAACCTGGGTCAGCCGCATGCAAGGTGAGTGCCCTCCTCGCTGGACTATCATTCCAGCCCCTGGGGAACATTCTTTGTATGAAGGACTAGATTTAGTCACCAGTACCACATGGTGCCCCTTGAGTACCACCAGGAGTGACTCCCAAGTACCATACTTGGAGGAGTTCCCTGAGCACCCCTGAGCATGGTGCCCCTCTCTAAGGAAAATGATCAGTCACAGAAAATGGTCAGCAGGGAACAGAATCAGGAAATGACTGCTTTGATAATATGCTTCAGAATTTGGATTAGTCAATTCTGGGTAGGAAATAAAAGATTATAGCAATGCATTAATCTTTTATTTTTTGGGTTAGTAGCCATACTCAGGGGAGCACATGGTGCTGAGTATTGAACTCTGGTCTCCCAAACGCAGAGCATGCAGTCAGCCCATTAAGCTATCTCGCTTGCACTTAGATTCAACTGCTTAAGTCATCAGTTGCTGAGGAAGGTGGATTAGGAAAGTATGTGCTTTCTCACAAAATGCAAATGCATAGAGATAAAGATACAGTAATGTTCCTCTTTCAAGAGTCCATAGGATAGTTTTGGTTCTGGAAATGCTGTTGTGTTACTTGATAGGAAAATAATTTTAGTATTCCAAAATTGGATAGCAGGGACCACTGAAATGTATGTATGTATACATATATTTACATATATATGCACATATCTGTTTGTGCACATATATGTGTGTAAGTGCACAATATATGCATGTATTGTGATTTCACTAACTTAGACGTTTTCCATGAATTTCCCTTAAGAGACATAGTTAAAATAACTGCTCAGAGGATTTGGTGGATAATTTTTATTAGACTAACTTAGTTGTTTTGCTCAAGGCCATATATTCAGAAGGCACCTGTTCAAATCCCAGTGTATATGTGAAAAAAAGTCACGGACACTTTCAAACCCCACTCAGAGAGAAATAGGGCACACTACTTGGGGGTTGGAGGGATAAGAGAAAAAGTAACAATAAAAAAAGAATGTAGAGAATGAACTGGCATGTAGGAAGATGTGCTATTTGGATATTGTCTTTGATACTTTCCAGAATGAAGCACCTTATGAATAGATCTGTGCTAACAGATAATGCCCATCTTTAAGAAATAAGTGCAAATTAGAAAAGACCTCTTATAAGGTACCTGGAACAAGAGTTCATTAAGAAAGTGGATTTTCAGATGCAGAAAAGTGTAGGAGAAGACAGTATCCCATTGCATTAATCCTGTTTAATGTTTCAACCTGTTTTCTCCTAATTTGTAATATTCTAATTTAGTCTCAGTTTTAAAACATAATTATTCTTGATCTTCATCTCTTTTTGGAGCCTCACCTGGCTATACTCAGGTATTACTTGTAGTTCTGTACTCAGGAATCACTCTTGGCAGTGTGCAGGGGACCATATGGGATGCCAGGACTCAAACCCTAGTCATCCATGTGTAAGGCAACTGCCTTATCTGCTATCCTATCTCTCCAACCCAAAATATAGTTAAACCTGATCTTACAAATAGGACATCTGATATCTGCAGTCTCTGCTACCCATGCCAAAAAAAAAGTAAAAGCTAGTTTTCATGACCAGTCACACTTAGGGGTGATTATTATTTCTATGAATTATTTTGTCACATGAATGGTATCAATATCCCTGTTTTCTTCATGAAATGTCACAACTAATAGAGCAAAAACTGTTTTGAATCCACTGAGCTACAACTGTAATAATCATCTTTTATCACTTAGGATTTGTGGTTCTATTTTCCATGTGTGTAAGACATTAAATCGTATATTCAACAAAAAAGCATAAGCCAGTATGCCTGTGGCTTGCTTCATGTTGATTCGACAAAAGTATCTTCATCTTTAATTTCCTTAAAGTAGACATCTGAGGCAAAGATAGTAATTACCCAGGTGGACTTTAGGTGTTAAATATTATTCAAACAGACCCAGTAAATGGCATCCACAATAAAGAATAGAGAAACAAAGAGATAACAGCATTTCATTCCAACCCCACACCCTCAGGAGAACAGAGAGCACAAGGCAAATCCATAAGTATTTATATACTCCCTGAGCTGTACAGAGAAAGTTCACAGGAAGCAGTTAAAGACACAGCAACGAAACACAGCATTTAGCTAGATTTCTTGCTGTTTCGTGCAATTAAAAGTCAGAAGGAAAACATGTCATTATTAGTCTTGACGTTAATAGAATTTGGTTTCTAAGGTAGTTCTTTCACGGCATGTGCCCTGAGAAAAATCACAAAAAAAAACCTTCCTGTAGGAACTGTGACTCAGCTGCTGGGTCCCAGAGGTACATTTGCTGCTCACTGCCATGTAAGCACTTAGAGTCCCCGATGTTTCTCTCCCCGGGACTCTCTCTGGGGATGGGGGAGGAACCCAAAAGACAGGCTTTCCACTATTGTTAAGATGGAGGCAAAGAATGCAGCAACATGGATGTCACAGAGCACAGGTCCATGCGTAGGAACTTGCACTGCTACATTGGCGCTTTACAGATGAGATGCATCAGACTGGCCACCAGCTACCACACTGGGGCAACATCTCTAGGAATTCACTTGCCACTGACTTCTTCCAGTGTTCTTTGCATGCTGCCATTTCTGCCATCAGTTCCTGCGCTACTTAATAAATAATGCTTTCCAGTAGCCTCAAAGTTCCTCCCCTCTAGCAGTTTGAGCCATGCTCTTTGTCTCCTCAGACTGTACACCTTGATTCATGGCCAGTTGTATAGATGTCAGTCTCTCACATCCATTCTTATGTCCCTCTAGCAAAGTATCTTAAGACGCACCTATTTTTTGTTGTTGCTGGTGGGGTTTTTATTTCTGCATCTCATCCAGCAGTGCTTAGTTAGAGTAAACTCCTGGATCTGTGCTCAGAGTCACTCCTGAATGTGCTCCTATGTAGTACTGTGCTGTGGGGTCTTTACAAGGCAAGATCTTAACTACTGTATTCTGTCTCCAATCACTGGATTTTTTTTAAATTTCTCATGTCAGTTGTTCACAGTTATAACAAAATGGGGTTTATTAGTATACACTTATTTTAATCCCATATTACATATGTGTGTGTCATCTCTTTACTTCAATCTCTGGATCATGATAGAAAAGAACATGGGCTTGTGAGCCAGAGCACCTGGTGCAGACTCTCTACCTATATCACGACCTTGAGACAGATGAGACCCAACATGAATTTTGACTTACAATGGCTATTCTGCTATGTATGTCTCCATAGATAAAATAGATAAATAATAATCTCTCCTTATTGCTAAATAATCATAAAGCACTGCTCCCATTAACTTGGAACTTAATATATATATTTTTAGTACTTTTAAGAAACTGATTCAGGAGAGCTTGTCAATAATTTTAATTCCCTATACTTTTTAGTATTCTGTTGTTTTCACGAATCTTTCATATAAATCATCTCTAAACTGATCTCCAAACCATCCTTGTAACATGGTCAAGGGAATTATTGTCCTCATTTTTACATGTGAATCTGGAGAAGCTCCTTGGCTTAACTACTGTCTATTAGCCAGAAATTAGCACCCCTAAACTCTGACCTTAGATCTGTATCATTGCATCAGAGGTGGAGAATTTTGGGCCTGTGGATTGAATAAAGCCCAAGAAATATGGCGTTTGACCCTGGTGCATATCATATCGGGATGGACACAAAAGCTTCTTGTCAGCTGCCCACAGCCCATCTCCCAATACTGCCTGATCTGTAAAAAGAGGTCATAAATATCCATGACCATTGGCAGAAAAGAGATTCCTCATGCCTAAACTCTAAGGATCCTTCTTGCCTGTACCTTGTCTTGTCCTTAAGCTTCCCTCCACAGGGATACAAAAGCATTCACTAGGAGGCATCAGAAATCAAGTTCTGTACTGGAACCTTCAGTGATTCAGGGTGTCTGGTAAACATAGCAGTTGTCCTTCTCCTCGTGACAAATGAGATCACCTTGCACACACTGGCTCTCAAGATGTGAGTTACAAGAGATGAGGCATTTTCCACAGAGGGCCATTAAGTTTGGAATTCCCTTCCCCTAGTCTGACATGGCCCTGGAGTATTGGTCCTTTGGGTCTTTGCAAACCACATCAAGTTGAGTTAGTCAACTGTGATTGGTAAGAAATCCTAATGGGCAGGAAGAAAGTGCTAAATTGACTTTAAGTTGTGAGCAATTTGTAATTTTGTGTTTTTTGCTGTTTGTATCCCTGAGGATAACCAGTAAGCTATCCAAATTCTTATTCTTCAAAAAGAAAAATTTAGTCAGCAGTTTGCCTGATTTGGTTTCTTTGTTCTTACATCATGTCGCCAATGATGTGATGGAGAAATCTATAGGGAAGTTTTTTGTTTCTTTTGCATAAACTATTTTGCAGTAATTGACCAACCATAGAGAAAAGATTATCTCCTGTGCACTCTCAGTGAGTTCACTGGTCACCAGAGACCAATAAGCTGTGTCCCTAGAACTATTATCACTTTGTTGAAGAAGCTGCTATGTGAACAAAAACCAGCCTTCGTTAATTTCCCTTTTCGTATTTAAAAAACCTTGTCAGTATTTTCCCTTTGGGAGTGTGTAATTTAGCAATAGCGCCTATTATTTTAGTTCTAAAGAGGAAAGATGTAGGTTAGCATATTCTCGTTAATATCACTTACTCATTTGTCTTCATGCTGCAGCTTAATGTCTCCACTCAATAAAATAATATTCTTTGTATTGTAGTGATACTGCAATTACATGTCTGAACCTTCCTTTCATAGAAATAGAAAGTTTTAGAACTGTATATTACAGTTCTGATCTGAGATTGATTTGAATTCTATGCCAACCATCCCCAACACACACACACACACACACACACACGTGCATATACACACACACTTATCTGATGGGCGACAATAGAGGAACTGGGTTATTCTTGAGCATGTATAATAGTTACAGATTTATTCTCAGACTAGTGTTAATTCCATTATTCCTTAAAGCTTGTGTATCTGACTTGTCTCCCTACCTCTTTCGTAAGCTTCTGAAAGCACAGATGATCCTTAGATTTTCATCCTGATTAGCATTGCTTAGTAAATGCTTATACATGAATATCAGATTCCATTTTCTTGTTGCTAGAGTGCTGAATCTTATCTATACCTTTCATTGTTCTCCTTTTCATACCAATTCTCTCAATGGCAAAAGGTTGATATATATAGTCAAATCATGTGTGATCGAAAGAGAATAGGTTAAGCTTGACTGTCATTGTTCCTAAACATATCTATTGAAATTGAAAGTTGCTCTATGGACTAATCACTGGAACAAAAGGTTTTGCTAATGGCTTAAATCACTTCATAGGTAGAGTGGTTTGATTCTACTACCTAATTCTCAATCTTAAACATTATCATTTCCTGCAGTGGAGAAAAACCTTAGCATTATCTTTAAAATGAAGAAATAATGGAATCAAACCAGGGTCAAACTCAAGCAATGCATATCATACCCTGTACTATCTGTCTGGTTCAGTTCAAAATATTTCATCCTTTTTCTCTTGGCCATATTTCTCATAAAATCTTAGTGATCAGGTCAGTAAAAAATAATGAAGGAATAAATAATACTAGTCAGCCTTGTAGTCTGCATTGTATTTCTGTGACATAGGATAATTTAGTACAAGAATTGTATACATAGTAATATTCTAAATATTCACTATGAACTTATTATAGTTCATTTCAGTGTTGGATGGCGTGTTGTCTAAGCTGTCACGGTATGATGAAGGCACTTTCTTTTCATCCATCCTGTCATTTACTGTGAGTATTTGAATGAGTTCATGTCCCCCATCTTACCTGTTGCCACAGCACTTACCTAGTCAACAAAATTGTTCTCATATATATCTCTTTCTTTTCCACCTAAGGTGAAAGCAGCTGCAAAATATGTGGATGTTCCGGTAAGTATTTTTATTTGCTTTTTGAAATTATCATTCCTCTTTTTTAAAAATAATTGTGCTTCACCACAGGTTTATTTCAAATCCTTAAAGCAGAGCCATTCCCTTAGGGAGTAGTTTATTTTCCTTAAGCAAACACAAACCCTCATAACAAGGCTTGGCAAGGTTATTTCAGTGTAATTTTTCCGATGTAACTTGGGAACTCTTCTAAAGGTCAATTCATAAGAACATGTCACTTCTGTTGCAAAGGACAGTTATAGCTCTCTAGGACAGGGTAGAAAATGCCTCACACTATTAGAGGAAAATGCTCATTCTTCATTCTCTGTATGTGAAAACTCAAACAGGTTTCTTATAGGAGTTAAAGTCACTGTAATGATGAGCCAGTTAAACCAAAGAACTAGTTTTCTAAATAGAAAAGTGTTATAAATCAATATTCACTTCAATATTTGTTTTCTTACAGAAGTCTTGTAAAATAACTCATAACCTGTAAATTCGTTCAAAGACTGATACTGTGAGAAGAAATGGTGAAACTTCGTTACAATGAAAAATTCACATGATAGATATAATCAGCAAGTTGGTGCAGCATTTTTAAACTGTTTTGCAGAGTAGATTGATTTTTTACGTGAAATTCTATTATCACATATATGGTCAAAGTCTAAGATGTTGGTTTTAATTATATGTGTGGCAACTGTATCAGTCTTTGGTGCATGTATCCATTTTCAAAGAATTAGAGCATGGTGGGAAGGCTTCAAACTAGAGGAAATGTATGTGATCTCCACCTGGGTTAAGATTTTTGCTTTATGGGACTAAGATTGTCAGAACGCCAGGCACATGCCGCCCATCCTGATGACATGCTTATCAAGTCCCAGCAGCACAAATGTTTCCCCTGAACACCACTATGGTCGGTCATGAGCACAGAGTAAGAATAATCCCTGAGCAGGAAGCATATGACCCAGACTCCCCTTCTCAAAAAGGGGAGGTAGGGCTGCTTGCTAATCTGATTGTCATTACATTAGTCGCATAAGAACTGCTAAATCGACTGTAGATTGCTTATAACGGTACAGTGGCAGCTATAATATTGCATGTATAGATAAATAATTCCTTGATTCCTTTCTGTTATAGTTACTATAAATGGACATTTTAAGTTTTAAAAAAATCCATACTTTGGCATGGATTTCTTTTATGTATGAACAGCAATTAATCATCGCCAAGATCTTTGTTCTTTCACTTAGAACCAAGAAATTGGTGCTGGGCAATAAACTCACATATGGAAAGACCTACAAAACAGCAACATGAGAGGAAAGGAGAATTAGAGGAAGAGTTTGTATTTGTTATATTTATTTTTTTTCTTTTTGCTACAAATTTTATTTATTTTTATTGAATCACCATGAATTACAAAATTATTAAGTTGTTTATGATTGAGTTTCAGATATACAATATTAAAACACCAATTCCTTCATCAGTGTCCACTTTCCTGAACCAATGTCCCCAGTTTCTCACACTTGCCTCTAAGCAGTCACTTTTCCTTCCTTTTCCCCCTTCCTTTTAGGCTTTGTGGTTTGCGGTATCACACATATCACTTTACCTCCTTTTAAATGTAAATTTGACTTAAAGATTTATGTCAAAAAAATTCCTAAGTTTTGAAACAAAAATTTTTTGATATATTTTATTATACCACCATGAGATAAACAATTACAAACATATTCATGTTTGGGTTTCGCCATACAGTGTTCCAGCACCCATCCCTCCACCAGTGCCCATTTCCCACCACCAATATCCCCGATTCCCTCCCCACTCCCCTAGCCTGCCTCTATGGCAGGTTCTCTATCTCTTTTTCTCTCTCTCTCTCTCTCTCTCTCTCTCTCTCTCTCTTCCTTCTCTTACATATTGTGGATTGTAATACATATATTTAAAAGTTATCATGTGTATCTTTTTGCATATTTGCTATATTTAGAAAAATACAAATACTCAATGGATCCTATTTGGACTTCCAAACCCAAATAATTTTGCTTTCATTTTGAATGCCAAATATAATGGTACACCATAATTATTCTTTTGTTTTTGACCCTAATTATTCTTGTTCTTTAAGGTCCTTGAAGTTCTAAATTTGACCCTGTTTTAGCTCTATTATGTCTCATAGAACTTTAGAGCTATAAGTGACACAAAGTTGCTCATTTACTTTCCTTCTTAGTACAGAAGCCACATCTCCTAATATCCTTCCTAAAGATTAAGGGTCTTTGGGTTCCTCCCCACCCCAGTTACTTTAGACTGACCGTAAGGTCAACTTCCTCTATGTACAATGAGTTGACATTCTTAACCTATGTCAGTTCTATTCTGATTTTAATAATCCCTTTTTTTGGCATAACAGCCCTTCGGATATTTGATACTTATTATCCTTCCTAGTTCCAAGTGACAATATACTGGCTATTTATAGGAGTGAATTGTCTCAGATATTCTTATTTTCTGTATTAAATATCAATTTTTTATGAATTCATTAAGTGGTTAATGTGTTTAAAGTGATAATTCATATGCATACATGATGAACATATGTATTTCCCACCCATAAGTTGCTCAGCATCTGAAAACTGAAGGAGCTGAGGAACTAGATATATCATAAAAACAGCTAAAGCATGTGCCAAAACTTTCATAGCCAGAATGTTATTAATCACTCTCTAGATGAATTTCATCTTAACCAAGTTCACTATTCATAGTCAACTTGCCATCAGAACAGATCATGATAATAATTCATGTTGTTTGATTATGGCAGATTATTAAGGGATGAATTTCTTCCTCTTTCTGATATTATATTTCTGGATATTATATTTCTGGATATTATATTTCTGTTATTGAAGTCTGTGAATATTTAATTTTAAAGCTATGAGTTACTGTTGACTGTACTGTCAAGTACAGTCAAGTACATGCTAACACTTTAGCATGTACACCTTTGTGAAACACTTTTTTTATTATTTTATTACACCACCTTAAGATATATAATTACAAGATGCTCATGTTGTTTTGACTCTACAGTGTTCCAACACCCATCCCTCCACCCGTGCCCATCTCCCATCACCAATGTCCCCACCTCTCTCTCCCCCCTCCCGAGCCCACCTCTATGGTGGGTTCTGTATCTCCTTTCTCTCTTTCTATCTCTCCCTCTCGCTTCCCTTTCCTACACATCATGGATTGTAGTATATTCTATGACATGATTGATTCCACTAGTTTGATGTACTGCGGGGTTGAGTGACTTGGGGTGCCTCAGGGTCAGCTGAGATAGGGGAGAGCTGGCTGTCAGCTCTCCTTGTTGTGTCTGAGTCTCTGCATGCTGTGGCCGGTCGCCCTGGTGCAGTTCTTGGGTGGGGCCACCGGGCCTCCAGGATGAGACAGAAAGGGGAAGGGGTGGCCCCAGCTCCATCTGCCGAATGCCCAGTGACTACCACCTCTGAGAGCCACCTACCTCGGCTTGAACTCGGCTACTCTGTTAATCTGGTCTTGAGATCAGCATCTCTCCTGGGCGGGCTCTGATGTGCTGTAGCATCTAAACAGCGAAAATGGTGGCTATTGTGATGGGCGAGTCTCATCTGGCTGCTTCCAAGGCCCCACAGAGGTGATGGACCCACTCCCAAAACCCATCTTTCCTCCTGGGAACGTCATGGTCAGCTGAGCTAGGGGAGAGCTGGATGCCACCTCTCCCCCATTGTGTCTGAGTCACACTTTTATTTTCTTGCTTTTTTTTCTTTTTGGGTCACACCCAGCAATGCTCAGGGTTTACTCCTGGCTCTTCCCTTGGGAATTACTCCTGGTGGTGCTCTGGGGACTATATGGGATGCTGGGGGATCAAACCTGGGTCAGCCTCATGCAAGGCAAATGCTTTATCTGCTGAACTTTTACTCTGGCCCCTGAAACACTCTTAAGATGAACTTTGGGAAGGGAAATAATGCAGCACTAGCTTACCTTAAAAAGTCTTTTCTCACACTGATGAAAGAGCTACATGTTTTATGCAAATCAAGAAACTTCCTGAAGAAAATCACTGTATCACTGTCTTCCCGTTCATCATCAATTTGCTCGAGTGGGCACCAGTAACATCTCCGTATGTCCTGTCTCATATGGAGATGTTAATATAGGGGCAGAAAATATAGGGGAGAATATAAATGGCTTACTTTTTTGTGGTGGGTTTCCTAGATGCAAACCCAAAAATGATCCAGAGCCATAGTACAGTGTGTCAGGTGCTAGCCTCACATGCAGCAGACCCTGGATTGATCTCTAGCGCGCCATATGGTCTCCCAGCCCCACCAGGAGTGATCCCAGAGCGCTGAATCTGGGGTAAGTTTTGAAAACCAGTGGCTGTGATCCCTCCCCATTAAAAGAAAAAGCATAATTCAGGAATTGTTCTTTAACTGTGAATTGGACCTAGAAGCAGAGTATGCTCTGCACTGTTTCAGAAAAAGAAGAGCCACCAAATACTTATTTGATAATAGACACGGTTTTGAAAAGTACAAAGAATACTTAATTCTCAGTAATGAAAAACAACCAACCTAAAGGGACACAAGACTTGAACAAACACTGCAATAAAAATAATTATAGCTATCAGAGAAGCATATGAAAAGATGCTCAGCACCATGTGATTAGGGAAATGTAAATTAAACCAGTGCAGTACACTATACAACTATTAATATGACTAAAATATTTCTAAGATACAATAGCAATAAGTTGACAAAGATGTAGAGTAGCAGGAAATATCTTTTATGGCTGATGGAAATGCAAAGTGATAGAGCCACATTAGATGACAGTGTCCAAGTTTCTAAAAATGTTGAATCTACTCACATCAGTTTCAACTGTGCTCCTAGGCAGCTATCCAGATGATCTGAAAACATGTCAACACCAAAACGTACATGGAAATACTTATATCAGTGCTATTCATAAAGGAAATGAACTATCAGGTCACACAAGGACCAATAAATCTTAAAAGTCCATTGTTGAATGAAAGAACCCAGTCAACAAAACTACCTATTATATGAGTTCATTAGTTTCATGTGTAGTAAACACAAAATTATAGAGATTAGCAACTATTATATATTCATGTTCAGGGAGAATGTGGTTGGTGCACTTCAGAGAATTTTTAATAGCAATTCCCTCTAAGACTATAATAATAAAGATATAACATTATTACAGCATTGAGTATCCTTAAATAATTGTAATTTTTAAAATATGAGATCAGGATTTTTTAAGTGACAAAATAATGGCCAGATATATAGTCAGGAGGGTAGGGTTTTAACCTTCATACAGCCAACCCGTGTTTGATCCCTGGCACCCAACATGGTCCCCAGAACTCTGTCAGGAGTGATCCCTGAGCAAGGAGAATATTATAAGCCTGGAGCACCATCAGGTGTGGCCCCAAGACAAACAAAACTAACAAAATAATCTAACTCTGTACAAATGCTTATGTATTAAAAAATCAAACTGGGAAAAAATAGACAAGAGTAAGTCAGTAACTGAGAATGAAGAGAAAAATGAACTCTTACATAAGCACTTGATAAAGTGTTAGCTAATAATATTATTCAACAAGTTGACAATTTAGAAACCCCTATGTAGGTAATACTGGAATACAGCAATGGAGGAAATAGCATTTGTGAAAACCAAGTTTCTCACTGTTGTACTAAAAGGTTGGAGATAAGCAAAAGACTAGAATGAGTTTTAAATAAATTAGAATTGGATATATCAGTGTAAACTTGTTTTTAACTGAATAAAGACAGCACCAGTTAAACAGAAAAATATTTTAGATATAAACACATATTGGTCCTTTTTTATTAACTAAGAAAACCTAAAATAATGACAGCCAATCACATCAAGCACAACTAGTGCTTAGATCTTGATTTCTAATTACCATAAAAATAAACCAGACCTTGAGTTTAATCCTCAGCATGCAAATATAGATAAATTAGGTGCTGGATAGATAGTACAGGGTGTAGGGCACTTGTCTTACACGTGGTTCACCCAGGTTCAGTTTCTGACATCCCATATGATCTCCCAAGCACCGCCAGGAGGAATTCCTGAGCACAGAGCCAGGAGTAACCCATGAACATCACTGGGTGTTACCCTAAAACAAAAACATTTTTAAATAAAATAAATGTATTTCAAATAAACAAAATTGATGGAGCAAGAAACAGCAAAAATAACTAAATCAGGACTCCTAGAGAATGGCTAAGAATGGATAGGGAAGGAACTACAAGCAGGATGGTTCTGGATTGGGAAGGAACAACATGCAAGGCGGTTCTCGAGCATCTGAAAGCAGATTAGTTTTGAAACACAAAATTATATGGGGATTTCACAAAGGGATACAGAAGACAGCAAAAGGCTTCCCATGGCTTTGGCTAGAATAATGTTTTCCTTCAAATGAATGAGATAATAATGGATTATAATGTAAAGTAGAATATATCCATTAAAATACTCATTAATCTTTGCTAACATAAATAATAAGAAAAGACAAATTTCCATTGAGAAGGATCCCAAATAATAATGACTCCCTAGGAGGATGAGAAGTCCCCATGCTTTAAGTGCAAGCTGTGTAGGGTGACTTCCTCCCAAATTTTGACATTTGAAAAGAGAAGAGACTTCATAAAGAAAATCTGCTGCATCTACATCAGCCAATGGGACCTATTCAACAGCAGCAGGGTAAATTGCCTCAGTCGTCCCTCTAAAATATTTAAATTCTAGCCGACTCAGAAAAAAAAATCAGACACATACCACTAGAAGTATACTCTTCAAAATTGTCAAGGTCATCAAAAACATGGTCTTAGCAACACATGGAAATGAGGAAACTGATGGAAATCATGACTCAGTCTATTACGGCACCTTCAATGGAAATATAAATAAAACAGATTAGGTCAAAAACTGTGAATATAAGTAAAAGTATGGATTCAGCTATTAATGATATATTCATCCATTGTAATGGTCCATACTAATGTAAACGGTTAAAGGGAAACTGGGTGTGAGTATATGAGAATGTTTCAGTATATTTAGAATATTCCTGAAAAATCTAAAATTGTGCTAAAAGTTTTTTTTTTAAAAAAATGTCTTGAGACCAGATCCAGGTGTACTCAGGGTTTACTCCTGGCTCTGTGCTCAGGGATCATCATTGGCAGGGCTCAGGGACCATATGTATTGCTAGAGAGTTGAACCCTGGTCAGTTGCATGCAAAGCAATGTGTCTTAACTCTGTTATTGTCTCTTTAGCTCTTGGGAGGGGGGGAGGGGGGGGAAAAAAGTATATTTTTAAAAGACTTCTGGCCTACAACTTAATACCAGAGCTTTTATTAATTTTATGTTATTTTATACTGTTCTGGATTTACTCTATGAACCTGAACTCAACTGGTCTGTGCATTTATCTATAAAATGATTTAATGAACAGGTGCCAGGAAGGAGGGATAGTAGAAATAGGTGTACAAGACATACAAATTGCTTTTTTATCCTCCTAACTGTGATGTTCTGGCATTCTAAGGTGTGGTTTTTGTCCAGTTCTATTCAAGAGATAACAAAGCCCAAAAATGACCTAAAAGATGTTAAAGACCTAGAAAAACTATGAAAAAGAAGCAATGCCTTTCAGTTATACTTTCATTTTTTATTATTAAAAGACATTAAAATTTTCCTACAAATTAGACCATCAGAAATACAGTTTGAGGGCTGGAGCAATAGTCCAGCGGGGAGGGCGTTTGCCTTGCATGCAGCTGACCCAGGTTTGATCCCCAGCATCCCATATGATCCCGGAGTACCGCAAGGAGTAGTTCCTGAGTGGAGAGCCAGGAGTAATCCCTGAGCATTGCTCGGTGTGACCCAAAAAAGAAAAAAAAAGACAATCTGACTTTGAATCCATGGCATTCCTGCTGCAGAAGAGAAAGAAAAATTTATGTCCTGCATGCGCTCAGTAGAGTCCTTGTAATTATGTCATTATGTAATTATGTCATAAGTGAGGAAGTTTAAGAGTTTATAACAGAGGACCAGCGTAATCGTACAGTAGGCTAAAGCCTTGTACATGGCCAACCTTGTTCAATTCCCAGTACACATATGATTCCCTAAGTGATTCCTGAGCTCAGAACCAGGAGAAATCCTGAGCACTGCCATCTATACCCCCAACTTAGCCCTGCAAGAAAAAAAGTTTAGAACATAAAATGAATCCGATCAAACCATGTATCTATAATTTGGGGAAAATAATTTATTTTTCTTAATTCATATATTTCATGACAGTTCTATATACACAGAAAAACAGATTTGTGAATAGAATAGATTCCATCAGGGTCATGTTCTTCTTTACAAGGAATCTGGTAGAATTCTCCCTGTAGCCAATCTGATGAAAGTATTGAATCACCTTGTTTCAGAGAGGCATTCCTACTACAGTTACACAATTCCTGGCACATCATATATTCCTGGAATTCTTGCATGGGTAAGGAGCTGGACATGAAACAAGAGAGACAGAGAGAGACACAGAGAGAGTGTGTGTGTGTTCTGGCATTAAAGACTCAGGACAGGGGCCAGAGCAATAGCACAGCGGGTAGAGTGTTTGCTTTGCATGCAAGCCGACCTGGGTTCGATCCCCGATCCCCAGCATCCCATATGGTCCCCTGAGCACTGCCGGGAGTAATTCCTGAGTGCAGAGCCAGGAGTAACACCTGAGCATTGCTGGGTGTGACCCAAAAAGCAAAAAAAAAAAAAAAAAGACTCAGGATAAGGATGAAAATGTGTGGCCTGAGATAGTGCAGCAGGTAAGGCACTTAACTTTCACATAGCTGATCTGGTTCTAGTCCCTGGTACCCCATATCATCCCCGGAGCTCCTCCAGAAGTGATCCCCAAGCACAGAACAAGGAGTAACCCCTGAGCACTGCCAAAAAACAAAAGACCTCCCAAAATGTAGAATGTAAATGTTCAAATTATCTCTATGAACACATTAATTCAGTAGGATTCAAGTATTAACATTAAAAATTAAAAATTCAGGGGCCGGAACAATAGCCCAGCGTGTAGGGCGCTTTCCTTGCATGCGCCAGCCTGTACCAGCCCGGGTTCGATCCCCGGCATCCCATATGGTCCCCCGAGCACCGCCAGGAGTAATTCCTGAGTGCAGAGCCAGGAGAATCCCCTGAGCATTGCCGGGTATGACCCAAAAAGCAAAAAAAAAAATAAAAAATTAAAAAATTCAGTAGGATTCAAGTATTAACATTAAAATCCACTTCCTCACTAACATTGCCTACCTGTAAGATACGAAAGATGTAGATAAGGATCAGCATCATATGTTGAAAAGTTGTATGAAACTTCAGGCATGAACCCACAGCACAAAGCCAGTAAGCCCTGTGCACTGAGGGTTTTGTCCTAAGTCCCACCCCCCACCCCCCAAAAAAAGGTATGAAAAAATCACATGAGACAGTAATGTGGGGGAAACTTTTTTTTTCTTTTTTTGGGTCACACCGGCAATGCTCAGGGGTTACTCCTGATTGTGCTCTCAGGGGACCATATGGGATGCCAGGGCTCGCTCAAATCTGGGTCGGCCGCGTGCAAAGGCAAACACCCTACCTGCTGTGCTATCGCCTGGTCCCAATGTGGGGAAGCTTTCAATTAAAAAGGAAAAAGGCACGTCAAACCGAGAGAAATACAAGACACAGAGACCACAAACCTCCACTAGCAAGTCAGAATGCACTTGAATCTTGGCTCCGTCCTTTCACTGAGTGCGTACATGACCTTGAGAACCAGCATTGGTTCTATTTCTAACACTTCCACTGTGGAATAATTGATATATTTTAAGTTGCATCAGTTTTCTATCTACTTTTATGGGTTTGGGTATAGGCATGACCTGTGTCTACACTAGTTTTGTTTTTGTTTTTTTAAATGGAGATATTCCCACACCTCTTCACAGCATGTTGTGAATATATTGAGAACTTTACAGAGATCCTAGAATGGAATTAATGTTCATTGAATGTTAGTTGTTTCCCTACCCATCTTAATATCTAGCATCATAGAATCTTAAAAATTATTTTTAGACCATACTGTCACAGTTGTATTATTTTGGAACTAACTATATGTGTAGTTTTTAATAATACCACATACTTTTTACTTCCACAGTAGAGGAAAGCCAGGAATAACCAAGGGGATCTGGAAATAATGTCTTATGAAAAACTATAAGAAAATCAGAAAGTTACTCTGGAAATAAACAAAATATTTCAAGAGACAAGCTCATCTCTACAAAGATTTCTCATTTAGAAAAAGGAAGAGTTTCAATCTCTGTCGATCAAGAGGGAAAACAGAAATACTACCAAAACTTAGTGGAAGACAAATGAAATTATGTAAGGTGAAAAGTCCTCGCTTTTAAATTTTAAATCGCTTACAAATGCGATACAGTAGGAACTATGTCAGTATTTGTCAGATAGAATACTCAGGATTTCTGTGTTAAATAGGAAATACAGCCAGATGACACTGAAGATGAAACTTCCGAGAGGCAGCTAGAATTCAGCCCTGCACTCTGCAGCCCTGATGTGTGTTCAGGATCTCGATTCAAATCCATCCCTTGCTGGACCAGAGCAATAGTACAGCTGGTAGGCATTTGCCCAGCACACAGCCAAATGGGTTCAATCTCCAGCATTCCATCTGGTCCCCTGATCCCACCAGGAGTAGTTCCTGATTGCAGAGCCAGGAGCAACCTCTGAGCACCACTGGATGTGCCGCCATATCCCCCAAAAAATAACAAAATCCATCCTTTGCATGCTGCTGCCAGCATGACCTACAGGCCCACCTGCCTGAGAGGTTAAGAGTATAATCCCTCTGCTATCTCCCTTCTTCAGTTCTTAGGAGGATCCAGTGAGCCTGTTAGAGTGAAAGAGCTTTGTAAATGTAAAGCTCTGTTGAAATAAATGGGATTGTTACCGCTTCTTTCTGGAATGACACTTCCTGCTCCCTTGCATTCTTCTCTGGTTTCCACTCTGGCATCAAAATGTGCTGACTTTCCAAAAAAAGGAAAAAAAAGAAAATTACCTCCCTCCATAGAGTGGAAAAAATTAACTTTTTTCCTTGTATTTTATTTTTATATTAGAATATTAACTAGCTTGGTTGACTTTTAAAGGTACATTTGGTCGGTTCAGTAGCAATAGTGTTCTTTCACCTTCCTTTCTCTTTTCTTTGCTGCTCATACTGTTTATTAGTTAGTTAAGGCCACTCGGTGCTTTACGTCAGAATGAGAGCCTGGCAGAACATGGGGAATGGAACACCTGCCCAATGGGACATACTCGCCCAGAGAGAAGAGAGAGAGAGAATGAAGTGATACATACCAGATCCAGATTAAGAGTCTCACTTTTACAGGAGGAAGAGTGATGTATGCATTGTTTTGCTTCTCTCATTGTTTCTTTTTTCTCTCCATCTCTCACTCTTCCTCTCATATAAATTTGTCTAGGAACTGTGTCCTCTGAACTCGCATATTCTGGCATCCTCAGGACTCCCTTAAGCCAAAATTTGGAAAATTCCCAATTGTTCCTGAGTACATTAATTCCAGTTTATATCTGCATTTTTAAAACAAAGTGAATAACACAGAGCCTTTCGTTTGCTTTTGTCTTTGTGATGACTGCGATTGAGTCGAGGGCACCCCATAGTGTAAGGCATGTGCCTTGTCCCTTCAGCCTCATCCCCAGCAACCATCCACATCTTAATTTCACATCTTCAAACCCTCAGCATAGACTGTACAGTGGATATCCTAGCAAGTGCACAGAGCCAAGGGGAAAGTTAGTGACTATTACTGTAGACTGGGAAATGTAATATCCTCCTCATCATCATTAGTCAAGAGAGTAACAGTTTGGAGTTAGCATGAGATATACTTATTAGTACTCCTTTCTAAGCAGCTGCTCCTCTAAATTCAGAGAAGTCAGTCATCCTTATTCTTGGCCAGTAAGAGATTCTGATGCTAGAACGTCAAATTGTCAAGTCATAATAATATTCAAGTTGAACCCATGAATCTCACTTGAAAACCTGCTTCATTTCCCTGAGTATTCCAGGCTAACATCTAAATTTCCATCCTATATTTCTTTTCATTTTTATTTTTATTTTCATTTTTAAACCTAGTGTTTACATTTTCTCAAGTGATTTCACAAAAATCTTTGGACATACTAGTGCTTATATCTATGAATACATTAACTATCACTGCTTTGAAACATTTGTGTGATTGAATACAAGAATGAAAACAATATGATTCCCCAAGTTGCAGGAAATTATAGCAGGCTGCAATTTAAGATAGTCTCACAGCATTTTGGTAGAAACCTTTGTTTACTGACTATTACCCTGGGGGAGCAAATGGAAGGCCCTTATTTGGATCCTCAGTTCTAAAGTCTTGAAGCCTGTGCCTTAAAAATGGGTAAGTGGGTGAGGTATGCATGCTGCTAACCAAATTCCAGGACCTGGTCCAGATCCAAAAAGATATTTCCAGCAGACTATGGGGGCTATTAATTGAAAATATCATTTTTATCTCCCAATTTGCAATCAAAATACGTTTGATTTGAATATGATTAAACTTAACAAAGAAAAAATTGTCTCCATGGATTGAAATAGCTTGGAATTTTGAGAATTCCAAGTTAATCTTAGAAAAAACTTTAAATACTTGTCTTATTGTGACTTTTTTATTCACCTTTTTCCCCCTTTTAAAGATTTTGTTTTCATCTTCCTGGACTTATCTAATATTTAAGGTGACATAAAGCTAATTTGTATATTTCAGGTAATTTTGTTTTGCTTCCCTGGTGACTATATTTTAATTATTCTACTTTGTAGAAAGCTTAGTAAAAGATTTTTTTTTCACAACCTAATTTTCACAGCTATACTGAAAATCTTCTATTTTAAGTATGATTTACACATAATTTACTGAAAATGCTTTTGAAAATATGAACTTTAATAACTCTTACTCAAATATAAAAATATTGAAATTGCAACTCCAGACCAAAGTAACAAAGGACATACTAACCAGTAAAAGGAAGAATATACTGTATAACAATACCTGGGACAAACTGTGTTGGTAAAATTATCTTCCATGCTTATCATCAATTAAAAAATACTTTTGAATCAGACATGCCGGATACAAATTGTCCCTATTTCAGTTTTAAATTGGCAAGATAGTTGTGCTAATGTTACAAGATTAATTTTTTTCTAACAGTGGTAATGACCAGATACAGACATTTCATTTAAGAAACATTCAGATTATCATAAATCAGGTTATCACAATTTCATTCTTGATTGTTTCTTCAAGGCAGGCTTTTCTAGGTTATGAGAAGTGCTCTTTTAAATTAAGTCAATTATACTGTAGCTTCTAGTTAATCTTTGAGACGGGAATAGTATATTTAAAATTTGTCTCCTTGTTAAAGAGACACCATGACAGTGTTTGCATAGTGTATTGTTAACCTCCAGTGGAAGGTTAAGCGGCTTCTTCTGTATCTAAATCTGTTGCTATGAAAAGTGACTACAGCATTGCACCCACTTACCCGTGAATGGAGAAAGCGAAGACTTGCACCTGTGGGATTAGGTGTAGCAGCAGGAAGTAAGAGCATTTGCAGCATATAATTAACAAGGAATTTTTCTTCTTTTTTTTAAGCAGCATGTTGACCGCACTGGGTTAACTAGTGATTAACGCTTGGAAAAAAAATGCTGGAGTCTGCACCCTCACTTAAACTCATTCACTGACTGGTGTATTCTATTACTCAAGCTACCTGTGTTAGAACTCTTCTTACCAACCTTCCCCTCCTTCCATATTGATTGATTTCTTTATGTTCATAGGGAAGTTCTGCGGTGTCATGTCCTTTTACGATTATTTTGCTAGTCAAAATTTGTTCTTTTCTGAATTAAATTAGAAGGATCTCAGAGACTGCTTTGCTTTAGAGATTACTAGCAAAGAGAAGAATTAGTGTTTCATCCAACAGAGGATGACAGAGGCTTTAAAGTCTTGAGAAAAGCACTTTCTCTCTCCAACTGATACCTAATTCAGTGCATGCCTGCAATGTGGCTTATTCATTATTTTCCATATTAATTAAGAAAGCTATCCTTGGGGCTGGAAAAAAAACACTCTGTAGGCTAGAGCACTTGCTTTGTGTGCAAGAGGGCTGGATTTATCCCGCTCCTCCTGCCCCCAGCACCTAGAGGTAGAAGCAGCTCTTGAACACCAATGGGTGTGTGTGGCCTGAAAACAGAGAGGCAAAGAGAAAATAATCATTATCATAAACTTAGAAAATATTTCTAATTTTAGTTCTCCAGAATATAAGATTGATAAATGTTCCTCTGAATCCAGACCTCAAAACATTTAATAGGCGGGCCGGGCGATAGTCCAGCGGGTAGGGCGTTTGCCTTTGCACGCGGCCGGCCTGTGCCGGCCCGGGTTCGATCCCGGCATCCCATATGGTCCCCGAGCACCGCCAGGAGTAATTCCTGAGTACAGAACCAGGAGAAACCCCTGAGCATCACCGGGTGTGACCCAAAAAGAAAAAAAAACATTTAATAGGCCACTCGCAAGTATTGGTGTACACTAGCTTCTCCAGATTTGTAACAGTGTTCTGTCTCTGAAATAGATTCACATGCACTGTTTTTATCCACTTACATGCAACAGACAAAAACTTAGTGGTTCAGTTTTTCTTTCTAAACTTCCTTTCTTATAAGACAACAGTGTAATAATGGAATTAGATACAGTGACTTCAAAAGTATGTAAATTTCACTGCCATAAAACGCTCTTTGCACAAAAGGGCACTGAACCGGCGATAATTTCTTCTATCCAAACACATTTGTACTGTATGTAGAAACTGTTTAAAGAAAAAATTACATCTTTTCCAGCAATTTATCAGAGATAATTACCCACCATACACTGAAGAAAGGATAAAGTGTCTTCAAGAACTACTTCTAATTGGTGGATGTCACCAGCTGTTGCAGCAACTCTTTCTTGTGTATATTCTTTTAATGATTATAGTCTCCTGCCATGAGCTACATGAAAATATATTCACTAGGTGTGAAATTCCCATATGTCACAGTTTCAAAAATAGGTAAACATCTCAAAGATAAAGGAAGAAAGAATGCTAATGAGGAATATGTAAGAATTCTGCGTTTTTGTTTTCCAGGAAAGTGGATCTTAATTGGCCAAGAAGGGAAGAAAGTATAGTTCCCAAAAAGAGAAAAGGAGAGAAATACTGCTTTTCTTTTGTTTGGGGGGCCACACCTGGAGGTGCTAGCACTTACTCCTGGCTCTGCGCTCAGGGATCCCTCCTGGTCAGGCTCTGGGGACCTAATAAGGTACCGATAATCCAACCCAGCTTGGCCACATGCAAGGCAAGTGCCCTATCTGCTGTACTCTCCAGCCCCAGAAATACAGCATTTTTTAAAAGAAAAATTTCAATGACGTTTAACTCACACCCTCCCCCAGAAATTCTTGTTTCCTTAGAAAGTTGTAGGCATGTCTAAGCTTACAGAGTTCCGCTTCTCTCTGTTGGGCCTGCCTAAAAGAAAAAAAAAAAGACAATCTGTAGTTTTTTTTCAGGCTAAAACTGTCAAGTTTTAGTTTCAGAAACAAGTCTTTTCTGGGCAATGTTTTGTGACGTTTAATGTTATCTTGAAAAATCATCAAAAATACCAAAAATGTTACCTTTGCCTATATGGCAAGTGTTTAGTGTCATTGTTTTCTGGCCATGATTTAGTTTCCAGTTTTCCAGTGAGTATGAAGGAGTAAATGATTGACTCAATTAAACTTCTAAGCATCATTGTATTGAAAGGCAAAAACAAAAAGTGAGACTGCAGTGGGGAAAAATGGTGGTGAACACAAGTGTTTCATTTTTTTTTTATCTCGCAGTTCAGCTCAGCTCTGCCCAAATGCCTTGCTATCATAAGTATGATAACATTTTTTTGCAGGCACATGACTGAAACTTCGGAGGCTGTTATTACATAGAGAAAATGGTTCTCATGTCATTTTCTTTCTGCCACCGTATGTTTCTTGAATGTCCCCATTGTCACTGTTTTGACATTTGAGAGGCATCAAGGGAAACACTTAAGACTTAGTTGTCCTCAAATATTAATAGTATTTAGTAGATCTTTGTACAAATTACTCTTCCTTTCACTGGGGGGAAAAAACAAAAACAAATGGATGCCTATCTCGCAACCACCAAAAAAGGAAATATTCCTAGGCTTCTTTATTATCCTTGTAGTTAAACTCTCAAACATTGCTTTTGAGACTTGCAAAGGAAAATAATGAAGGAATAACTTGATAATTGCTACCACGATGTTTGAAATCCATAACTATATTATGTATTGGTATTCTTTAAGAAAAGATCATGAAGATACATATAAAGAAAATGTTTCAAATTACAGCTAATTGTTGATTTTGTCATATCAAGGTATGTTATATCAGGTTGAATTGTGATTTATATATTGCCCTCTCAGCTAAAAAGAAGAGCTGTAAGATCTTGTTCTGATTCTCACTGCCCAGAAATAGCTGAATTTTATTAATGAGATAGATTGATCACTACTTAATGTGCCGACTGAGGTGAGAGTAGTTTCATCACTATATGTAAAGTATACTCTACCCCACATAAAAAATCATGCACTTCAGTTTTTCATTTGAAGAAAAGTTGCTAACATTCTCCTTGTATCACTCTGATGCATTTAACATGAGGGTTATTTTCCCCAGAGTAGAGATAGTTAAATCTATATCCTCTTTTACCTAATTTTCTAGCAATATTTACTTTTATAAAATTTGTTATTAGAGGTTGAAAATATGTGCTATGGATATGAAATGATACAAGATTAATTTATTTGACCATCCAATCTACAATTTTATTGTAAAAACCGTGCTCCAATCAAACAAGTAGCTCAATATGAATTATCACTTATACAAATAAGCATTTTCCTTAGGCTAGCCACTTGAAACTCAAGAAATAACTAAAGGTAAGTATAACAGGTTTATTTTTGGTAGACTTTCAGGCTGATTCCTTCCTATTACTGATTTTGTATATCCTATAACAAGAAATTCTATTTACTAACTTAGCTCCTCTAACTAGAGACAGAAAATATTAGATAATTTCAGGTAGTTATCTGATGTACACCTTTGACTCTTCATGAAAAAATAATACACTAATTATTATAATTGCACTTATGAAACCTAATAAATTCTTTTTTTTCACACCCGCGCTCAGGGGTTAATCCCTGGCTCCCACCCCAGAAACACCCTGGCGGGCTCGGGACCCAGGGAGCGGCAAGGCAAACGCCCTACCCGTGGGCACGCCGCCCCGAAACCTAATAAATTCTTAAAGTGGTATTGATCTATATTGATGAATAGAAGCAGTGTATAATCTGCATAATTTTGGTTTTGCATTTTAATTATAATGCTTCAAGCATTTTCATCAATTATCTTTCTAATATTTAATTTTTTTTCAGAATAATAAGAAAATTGAGTTCTTATTCCCTAGGTATCTGTAGTAGATGATGATGACATGCAAGAAAAGCTAACATTTTTATTTATATGTGTACCGGTGTATAACACACACACACACACACACACACACACACACACACACATATATATATATATGTATGTCTGTATGAATATGTGGAGATAAGCCAGAGATAATAGAAAGTAAATTGTATTTGCAATTAAGAGATGATTGATACCTATGGGAATATTTTGAAAAATTCATTTATATCACTTTGCATAATGATATGTCATTTAAGATGCCCATTTTTAAGTCACCTGCTAGATTAAAATCACATATTTCTAATCATCTTAATAATGATGAATGACCATAATCTTAGATTATAGACATAAGCAAACTTTTTTAGTTTCATGATGAAGTTTGTTGAAGGTACACGTTCTTTGTTTTGAAGCTGTTTTACCAATGTAATTTTCAAAACGATGCACTGCATTAGTCTCTGAAGTTATATTCAGATAATATTGGTACAGTCAAAACCTGTATTTTTTTCTCCATGCTTGTTTCTTTTTTTGACAGAAGCCAGGAATGGATCTCGCAGACACCTACATTATGTTTGTCCGGCAAAACCAGGATATTCTTCGAGACAAAGTCAATGAGGAGATGTATATAGAAAAGTTGTTTGATGTAAGTAATTACTCATGCAAGGTATTCTGGCACTGTTGACATAGAGTAAAGGGAAGGATTTCATTTTGATGGCATTTCTGCAAAACAGACACTCCTTTCTTTATTTGTTCTTTTTCTTCTAGGCTGCGAGATAGTAGGTGGGTGATTTTACTTTTTTTTGACAGGAGCCTAAATTGGCTGCGTACTGTACATGAAAGCTGTCACCATCAGCATGAGACTTTAAAGTGTTTCAAAATTAATTTTGCCAAGCAAGATAACAGCCAGTATTATATGCAGTATAATATATAGTATTATATGCAGCATTTCATTCCTTTGCACAAAAGATTTTTTCCTAAGTCAAGATAAATATCTTCAATTAAACAAATAGACTAGTCAGTAAATCCAAAAGAATTTGGTAACCATTGCTATTGAGCATTTGTACCTTGTATTCAGTAGTGATGCATGCTAACAAATATAATACTTCCGTTTTCTTAATACACATGTATTTGTGTATTTGAAGCAAAAGCAATTCCTTGAAAATGGTTGATTGTGGTTTTAGAGACCATGATCATCATGTTGCTTTTATTGAGTCTCTGTAAAGGAGACTAAGAGAGCAGTCAATTTCAATAACAATGTTGTCACTCATTTGTAATTAACAGTCAGTTCAAAGGAAATGGTACTTTACTTGTGATATAACTTTGCATAATTCAACGCAATACTGTTTGTGAGATAAAATACTTGCTTTGAACTGTATTTATTTATGTATATCTTCTCTGCATTTTAGAAATGCTTTTCTGGCAGTTTCATTTAATTATGCAAGTTACTGCAAATGTTTTCATAACAGCAATTCACGGGCTTCACGGTGACACTTCAGCTGTGGCAGTTACAGAAGGTCCTGCTACGTCATCATATCTGCCATGGTCTGTCCTGCCACTTTTCCCTCTTTGTCAGACTGGATGGTCAGATGAGTCTTATCCTTAATACTTTATGTTTCTAGCCTCTTCCCAGGCTGTTTTACAATAAAAGTATCATCTGTTTTAATAAGCTAAGTGTTAATATGTGTGAAAAGAATGATTTCCTAAAAGCTTTGATGCCCTGCAGGGGTAGAAAAATTATCATCCATCCAGCTGGCTCTTTGACAAAATACTGAAACCATATTAGCAACTTCGACTTCCATTTGGTATCACTCTGAATTTACAAACATATGTTTCACTTCCAACTTTTCTTTTACTTTGTTGTCATTATGGTGGTTGTTACTTATGTGGTAATATTCAAAAACTGTTGAACAGAAAAAAAGGAAAGTTGAATTGATATTATTCCCGTGATGGTTCCCTCTGAGTGAAGCAGAAGCCCTTATTCTCTGGTGCACAGAAAGACAGTAATTCAATCTTGCATATAAGCCATTATAGAGAGGTCTACTTTTCATGTCGATTTTTTAAATGCAAATTTTAAATACTATTTTAAAGACAATATTTTTCAAATAGTATTTAAAATTTCCATGACTTTTTAATTTATATCTTATTTGTATATCCACGGTGGATAATAAAATACTTAAAAAAAAAAATAAAGACAATATTTTTCAATATATCTATTTTTAAATACCTTCTTTGTGCTTTGTTTTGTGACTATTATACGGCTTGGCCATTCTAATTATCTGCATATAACAGAAGCAGAGTTTTCTTTTTTTTTTTTTTTTTTTTTTTTTTTGGGTCACACAAAGCAATGCTCAGGGGTTTCTCCTGGCTCTACACTCAGGGATTACTCCTGGCGTTGCTTGGGGGACCATATGGGATGCCGGGGATCGAACCCGGGCCGGCATGGGCTGGCCATGTGCAAGGCCAACGCCTTACCCACTGGGCTATCGCTCCGGCCCCTAGAAGTAGTTTTCATCCCTCTAGACAAACATAGCCCTTACTTCCAACTCCCTTAATTTACAGAACTTTTGCGAAAGATTTTGTGTGACAGCAGCAGCAAACAGAGCTAACTAAAGTGGGTACAAAGAGACCAATATTAAGTGGATATTCTACGTTATTGCCCTGTCTGTACTCTCAGTAACTAAGCATCTGCTCTAGCTCTGGGTTTGCTTCCAAAAGGAAACCTCGACAGGCTGCCATTCTTCATTGGTTGTGAAGGTTTTGTCTTTTGCATTGCCTCAGCAGAACTTTGGACTCGTTATTTGTAAAATGGTTACCATGTCCTGAAACATTCTAATATTTTTATGTTGTAAGTTTCTATGTCTATAATTAAAAATAAAAAGTAGATTCTCGTGGTATTGATATGTCATCCAGGATAACCTGTATAAGGGGCACAATGAACCCCTAATTAGCCAAGACTGACTTTGCCTCAATTACAGTTTGTAAATGAGAGGTTATCAAGTATGTGTTGAAAGGTAAAGTAGAATATGTATCTCAAGCAACAGATCATTACTGAGAAATATTATATAATTATTGGAAATCCACTTGGCTGGAGCTTAAAATAATATTGTTAGATATCAAAAACAGTTGAAAATAATGACCTTATAAATACCGTCAGCAACCTTAATCTATTATACATAAGAGATTGAAGGGAATACTTTTTTAGGCATCATGACAGACCTCTACTGTTCCAATTAAAGTTCTTCTAGAATATGTAAAGAAATTGTGCCTTCCAACTTCAGATGCAAGAGAAAATGTTTGCTCTCTCTCTTCTCTCTCTCTCTCTCACTCACACACACACACACACACCTTCACACACATATCACACACAATGTGTGAGCAGTGATTTTGATTAGTCAAGGTAAAGCTACAGGGGGCTACCATTTCGGGTTATGTCATAGGTGATATCTTTAAAAGGATTTGCTTTCTGTCTTTTGGTTTGATTTGATTTTTAAGGGGGCCATATCCAACAGTGTTCAAGGTTTTCTCCTGGTTCTACTCTCAGGAATCACTCCCAGCGGGTCTCGGGGATGACATGTAGTGCCAGGGATCAATTTGAGCCATTCACATGCAAGAAAAACACCCTACAATTATTTCATTTGTTATTATCTGTACTATTACTCCTGTCCCAGGATCTGCATTTTGGACTGTGCAGCACATGGCGTATGCTCAGCAAGGAGTATGTTCTCGGCAGGCCAGAGGCCCAGCTTTGACCCTATCCCTGTATATGGTCACCTGAGTTTACCAGGAGGAGCAGTGAGCACAGAGCCAGGAGCAGCTCCTCCCCACCACCAGATGTGTTACCAAAACCAACAAGAAAAAAATCTACATTTTGCCTTATGATAGTTTCTTAATTTTGGAAATACCAGATACAGCAATTTATTTCTTTTGGGGTCCACCCAGTGATGCTTAGGAGTTACTACTCCTGGCTCTTCTCTCAGGAATTACTCCTAGTGGTGCTTGGAGACCATATATGGGATGCCAGGGATCGAACTTGGATCAGTTGCATGCAAACACCCTACCTGCTGTGCTATAGCTATAGCTCTGGCCCCTACAGCAATATTTTTCAATAAAATTAATGAATTTACATAGCTTGCAAGATATATATGCATATATATATACACATCCTCCGGAGCAACTTATGTGTTTTACTAACTAATCTTGTTTCTACTTTATACCCTCTAAAAAGCTTTGAAGAGGGCTACTGGGAATAATAACTACTTCCATTGTCCCTGCTCCGGAAAGTTGGGGAGTTGGGGTTCAATGTAGATCCTGTACCAATGACTCAAGCCACAAGATGACCTGCGTTCGTGTGCATTGTTCAGGGTTGCGTCTCCAAATAAAGATGCTTCCCCTGTAGCTGTCTGTGCACAGCCCTCACAGTACAAGGTTGTGGCCTGGCTTGCTGAGTGCTGTCTCCTGCTATGATAGTTCTAGCCTCAATGAAAACCTTTTCTGTTTTTAATGTCAAAAAGGAGGTGATGTGCATGTGTAATTACCAGGAACCAGGGTAATTGTCAATTATAAATTATAAATAAAACAAATGGTAGAGAATTTGCCTAGCATATGCAAGGCCATGAGTTCATCGCTTCATAATACATGGTCCCCTAGACTGTGCTGGGCATCATTACTAAGCTGTTCCCAAAGCCTTTCTGGCCTGAGCAGCATGATGGCCCTGCTGGCCCTGGTATCACTGTGGGGCCAAATGCTGCTGGGAGTGACCTAGACCCTGGTGCTATGCTGGGAATGCTCCCTATTGGGGCAAAATATTAGCACCAGAGAGATTGCACAGGGTTAAGCACTTTTCTTGCACACTGCAGACAGTGTTTGATCCCCAGCACCACATACAATCTCAAGTCCCACCAATGGTGCCCTGAGCACTGCAGGTATGGCTTAACCCTATCCCCTCAAATTAATTAAATTAATGAATAAATACAACCTATAAATATCTTAAAGGTCATAAACAGTACAATCTTAAACTTTTTAAATAAGATCTTGAAATATTAAAAAATACTCTGGGAAAATTAAAAAGTTAATATTCAAATAGCAAGGCATTCTTCACTATTTAAACTTACAAAGTATTCTACAATTAAAGCATAAATAATTACCTTGTTGTAGAAAGAGTAAGTTTGGTGGGGTATTTGCCTTGCACACAGCTGATCTGGGTACAATTCCCAGCAACTCATCTGGTCCCCCTGATCGTGGCCAGGAGTGATTCCTGAGCTCAGCACCAGGAATATGCCTTGAACATATTCAGGTATGCCTTCACACAACTGAAATAAAAAGCATAAATTACTTCCCCAAAAGTATTAATAAGTGATGGTTCATAAAAACTGCTCACTAAAGCAGCAGAGTTTAAGGAACATTTAATTTTTTTAAGTATCATAGTTAATTACTACCTCTTTCAATCCCTGGATACTTGGGTACCTGGAAATGTGGATTTACTTTAAACTGTCTCAATTCCAGTCTTCTTAAGCTAGTGCCATCCTTCCCCTGTATTTCTTTAATGTTTTTAGTGATGGACAAGGCCCCGGGCTTCATACATGTGTCTGAAGTCTACGCCTGGGTCACATCCAGACCAGCATCCCCTTTGGTCCTTTTCCAGCTTAAGTTACCTCCTCAGAAGGTGGCAAGTGATTTGTGATGTGGTGAATCAGGCTGTAAAACTATCTCCTATTTCAAAGTTTATGCTGTCTCTGCCATATTTTAGACTTAACAGAATTTGAAATGGCAAAACAGTTGCAGGAAGAGAGCTACCCCAAGAATTCAGAAATTTGAGTTTCAGCCACAATTTCTTATTAGTTATCTAAGTAAGGATCATAAAATCAGGTCACACCTGTTTAAGATTCAGAGCAGTGAAGTATAATTTGAAGAAGTTGCTCTGTAACATCTGAAAGACCTTCCAGATTTTAAATCTGTTAAATTAACTCAGTTTTTTTTTTGCTTTTTTTGAGGGTCAACCAATGATGGTCAGTGGTTAATCCTGGCTCTGCACTCAGGAGTTACTCCTGCTCGGGGGTTACCATGTGGGATGCCAGGGGATAAACCCAGTTCCGTTGCATGCAAGACAAACACCCTACTTGCTGAACTATCACTCCAGTCCCTTAACTCAGTTTTTTAAGTTCAGCAATGGTAGCAAAAATTACTGTTATGGGCTGGAGTAATAATAAAGTAGGTAGGGTGTTTGCCTTGCATGTGGCCAACTTGGGTTCAAACCCTGGCATCCCATATGGTCCCCCTGAGTACCACCAGGAGTAATTCCTGAGTGCAGAGCCAGGATGAAACCCAAAATGCCAAAATAATTATCTTTAGTCTTGCTTAATAGCAATTCTGTGTGTGTGAGAGAAAGAAACAGAGACAGAGTGAGAAGAGAGAGAGAGAGAGAGAGTACAACCAAATGAAAAGAGTAAATTCAGTAAAGAGAAATCTAGAAAAGAACTAGCCATATGATGTACAATGGTACTGAAATCCGCCCTTTAAAAATAATTTTAAAAAATGACTTACCTATTCATTCTGTCTTTCTGAGCGAGGACTAGACTGTGTTCAACAGAGCTACCACTGCCTCTCAAGTAGTCTTTGACAACATGCTGAGCTTAAAATCTATATGTTAAATGTGCTTTCTTTAGGGTCCAGACACTTGCCTTGCATGTAGCTGAGTGGGTTTGATCCCTAGCACCTCATATGGTTCCCAAAGCCTGCCATAAATGATCTCTGAGTGCAAAGCCAAGAGTAGGTCCTGATCACCACCAAGTGTGGTCCAAATACCACCCCGCCATCACCCAAAAAAGTTACTTCAATTTGTAAAATACATCTTATTTGAATTTCTCTGCCATTAAAAAATAGTGGTTTCGGGACCAGCCCCGCGGGGGCGCCAACCCGCCCCCCCCCGCCCGGGTCCGACCCCGGCATCCCAATGGCCCCCGAGCACCGCCAGGAGTGATTCCTGAGTGCAGAGCCAGGAGTAACCCCTGAGCATTGCGGTGTGGCCCCAAAAAAAAAAAAAATAGTGGTTTCATCATTTTATCTGTTCTATAGACAGTCGCTCTTGTCCCAAATTATGTAGAAAATCATGATCAATAGGCTTTTAAAGACATTTGTCAAGTCAAAACCATCTTCCACTCGTCTACTTCCAATATTCACGACTGACAAAGCTTTTCTAATCCCCAGTTTCCCTTTCTTGTGTCTCTTTGGATGTCTCTCAGTCCTGTGCGCTCAAGTTTCAGAACACACAGTACAAAACCACAGGTGCCCATGTGGCAGGGAGGGTAGGCACATTCCTTGAGGGTTTTGGAAAGTAAAATTGTTCACAAGTGGAAACTCATATCTCCAGAAACCACCACAAGAACACCCTTCTGTGGTCATTTCCCAATGTCCAAGAACCCCACAGCATAAGCAAGACTAAAAATAATTTAAGCATTTCATTAATTAAGCATTAATGAAATGATTCTTATTTTTGAACAGACACTAAGCCTGCCTCACTCTCTAACCCTTTATACCTATATTGGGCATTCCGCATCTTGAGTTCCTTTTGAAACAATCTCATTTTAGCACTCATGTTGCCAAAGACGCATCAGGGTGCAAGTATTTAATTGGTGAATCATGCAGATTAAACATTCTCTTGTGTTATAAGCTGATTAAATATTTAATAGTTGAGGAGCTTCATTTCAATGAGATTTTTTTAATTGTTATGCTGCTTTGCAAAATTCAAAGTAATTCTTTAAATGATAGTTAATTAGTTATATTCCTCCAAACAGTGTTTTTATAAAAGAATAATTTTTCAGGATTTCCTTGAAAAGAAAGTAAAGAAACTTCCTGGAAAGAAGGTGTAAATTAAAGACTTTAAGTAAATTTAATGTAAAGAATAAAAATGGGTTCAGTACCCTTTTAACACAGGGTAAGATTTAAAAGCAAAGGCGAGAGAAAAAGAGTAATCGCAAGTAAATATGCTTCCCAACACACAGGTAATTTTTGCATTCTGCTCTTGCCTCTGGATTGCTAAAAGCAAAGGTAAAGTACTCAGAATTTTCGAGTTGAGTACTTCACACCAATGCCCAAACTCTTTTTACATTAAAGTTACTAATCTTTGATAAGACCCATACTGTTATTCTTTTGTTTGTATTTATTTGGGAGCCCACATCTGATGGTGCTCAGGGGTTATTCCTGGCTCTGCACTTAGCAATTACTCCTTACAGTGCTCGGGAGACCATATGGGATGACAGGCACTTAACCCAGTATCTTTCTGGGCTGTTATTCTTGACTTCAGAGTTTCAGCTTGTTATCATGCAAATTTCCCAGAAGCTAAAATCAAAAGAATATAATGTAATGTTCCATAATATTCTTGGTGCTTAGAAATTACTTTTACTTAGTCATTTTCTTTAGTGAAATTCTTTGTTTTATGTTTTCAGTCTCTTACTAGAATGGCAAGCTGCATGCATTATGACTGAATATTTCTTTACCCTATTATAGTTTAACATTTGAGACTTCATTTTCAAATGGCAGTTTTCTTCTTACAAGTCATCTTTCACTTTGAAATTATGGGACACTTGTTATCATGGGCCAGTATTTCACAACCTTTTTCCAATCATGCTTTCCTTCCAACCATACTTCCTTCCCCTGTGCACTCTGCTCTACTCATTGGTTCCCTAGACCTTTGCTATGACCTCCTCCGCCCCACATTTATGTGTGCCTGTGACCCCTAGGGAATATCCAGGGGCTTTTCAAGGACCAAGGCCCCTGGTTAAGAATCACCTAGGTGGGAGGGGCCGAAAAGAAAAAAAGAGAGAGAAAGAGAGAGGAAGGAAGGAAGGAAGAAGGAAGGAAGGAAGGAAGGAAGGAAGGAAGGAAGGAGGGAGGGAGGGAGGGAGGGGAGGGAGGGAGGGAGGGAGGGAGGAAGAAGGAAGGAAGGAAGGAAGGAAGGAAGGAAGGAAGGAAGGAAGGAAGGAAGGAAGGAAGGAAGGAAGGAAGGAGAGAAAAGAAAGAAAGGAGAGAGGAAAGAAGAAAAAGAAAGAAAGAGAGAGAGAAAAAGAAAGAAAAGAAAGATAGAAAGAAAAGAAAGAGAGAGAGAGAGAGAAGAAAGAAAGAAAGAAAGAAAGAAAGAAAGAAAGAAAGAAAAGAAAGAAAGAAAGAAAGAAAGAAAGAAAGAAAGAAAGAAAGAAAGAAAGATAGAAGAGAGAGAGAGAGAGAGAAAGAAAGAAAGAAAGAAAGAAAGAAAGAAAGAAAGAAAGAAAGAAAGAAAGAAAGAAAGAAAGAGAAAGAAAGAAAGAAAGAAAGAAAAGAAAGAAAGAAAGAAAGAAAGAAGAAGAAAAGAAAAGAGAGAGAGACAGACTCCTATGTGGCTACATAAATTAAGTATTCATTTCTCTTTTCCATCTGACTTTGTCTCCTATATGTAGGAAAATATAAACCCTTAACTATTGATCTGTTATTTCCAATCCTGATTTCTCTATCAATGTCCGAAATTACCATTTCTTTCCTGTAAGACACGAAAAGGAAGCATGATATAAATTCAGTGTTGCACTACAGGCTATTTGGGATCATTAATCTCTACACATTGTCTCAGTGCATATGTAACTTTTCCTCACTGTGCTAAAGGTAGAGAATATGTCCAACTTTCTGTGATACGTTTTATAGGAGGAGAATCATTTCATTCCTCTCACATGTTGTTTATTGTGTTACTACTCCGGTTTTTAGCTCCTTTAACACATTGTTTTACAGGTGTTGTTTAGTTGTAGATACTTCTGCTTTGTTTTGCCTGCAGTATTTGAGCTCACATTGAAGTGGTTTGACTTCCTTTAAGCTATTCATCGTCAAACATACTCTGTATATTGTCTGCCTGTGGACCAGCCAAGCCTGCCCCTTAGACTTTTTTTTTTTTTGCCCTACAAGTTTGTTTCTCTTTAAAAAAAAAAACTCCTCTCAAGTTACAGCCGTCTGGCTCATTTTAGCTAATAATCCTTATTTTAATGTGAAGTTATGATTTGTAAGTGTAAGAATTTATAAAAGTGATCTACTTTTGATGTATGGTGTGTGCCAAAATAGCTCTGGCAAGTCCAGACGCAGTTCAGAGCAGCTAAAGGCCCTCATTTGAATCTAAGCTGTTGGTGAATTAAAACCTAAGAAACTTGAGATAAGCGTGCCTAATTGCCTAAAAGAAACTCAACAAGAAAATGTATTGTAGCTTGTTGATCTTATTTCTTTGATAATTCAAAAGAAGCTTCAAGAAATATGCGGACTTCTTACTTATATTCTTGAAATGTGATCACGGAACACAATTGTCATTTGGCACATTCCCAGAAATACACATCTTTGCATGAGGCACCTGGACATATGTGGCAGGTCTGGTAGAATCAGCTAATTAACAACACAGGCTTAAACAGGCACCTCATCTGGCAGTGCAGTTAGTTGCCTGATGGTGCTCAGCAGGGTTGGGTAGTGCTTTTTATTTTTCTATCCTAATGGTCTGCTGCCCACCTAATTTTGCCTTATTGTCAGTCACTACTTACCACAGCTTGGGGCCCCTCCCAGGAGGCTAAATTATTATCAAAGGATTAGGGAGATGTAGCCTTGCAGCTCTGACATTTCTGATTACTTGTCTATGCCAGAACACTAATTAGCTGTGACTAATTAAGAAAAATGTTCCTGCCATAGAAAACCATTTAAAAGCACTGAAAAGTAGAAAAGCAATTCAAAAGCTGAGCAGTGCTTGGATTTGCTGCTGCTCTTTAGATTTCTACCCGAGCCTTAACTCACCTTTAATTGTACTCAGCTTTTTTTCCATGTCTCATGTGAACCGATCTGAGTTTTGTGTTTTGGTCTTGGTCTTTTGGTTTTAAATAGGAAAAAAATATGTATCTCAAGTCATCCAGATACATATGATGTATCTTAGAAATGCTCAAACCGTCTTTTTGAATGGAAGAAAACAAGCTCATTTTGTTGTCTGAGAGAAGTATTTCTGAGTTCTGCATGCACACGTGTGTATTTGTATTCATTCATCCGAAACCAAAACAGTGACTCAGTGGTCACTGCATTGATAAGAGTCTCTCTTGTGATTTTATAAAAGAAATTTGAAATGCTTGACAAGCAAATAATGCAGAATTCCAAATTATTCCCTTTGATTCCATCGGTGCTGCTTTCACTTGGGTAGTGCCTTAGATGTACTGCTTCCTGGAATGATTTTCCTGGCTTTCTGAAGGTGATTTTGCATGCTTGAACTCAAACTGGTCACGAGTGACTTATTAATGAAACTGCTCAGCCTCCCCTGAGACTAGTATCTCAGTCAGTGACCAGTGTGCTGTTTGCATAGAACTGATAGCTGCTGCTGTCATCTTCAAAGCATCTGAAGTTCATGACGTTTCCATAGCTGTAAGGCTAATTTCTGTGATGTCTTTTTTGTGTACCCCTCTGCCAGCCCCATCCCCACGCCAGGCCCCACCACTACCGCTACCACCTCAAGCCTCCCCTGCTCCCCTTGACCTGGCTGGTGTTCTCCCAAGTTGTCACAGCCTTACTAGCCACATTGCCACTGTTGACCGAGTCTAATAAAAAAAAAATCTGTGTAAAGAGTGTTATAAAGCCGTCATCAGAGATGTTTATTGAAGAAAAATGCTATACAAGAAAGGTTTCAAAGGAATCACAAAACACCTAAACCCTAGCCTTTATTTTTTTTAAAAAATGTTTATCTCTAGATAATTTTGCTATCTTAATATGGGCAAAATATTTGTGTGTGAATAAGCCCTACCTCACTTAAATTTTTTATGCTGTCTTTTAGACCATTTTTCTCCTCTCCTCTCAGTGGAGAACAAAAAAGCAGTACCAGCATCCTCTAGGGATGAATAATCCTTCCTATGTATGAGGACTGTTATTAACGCACCTGTCATTCTTGTCTACGGTAGAAAAAATAATCCCTATTTGTTTAACTTTTCTTCGTAGACCCTATTGCTAACCCTTTAATCATTGTGTGTGTGTGTTTGTGTATATGACTGTCCTTTGAAGCTATTCAAAGTCTCTGGTGGTTAAGGTTTAAACTCAGGAATAAGATACACTATTTGAATGTGGCTAAATAAGATTCTCTCAAGTCTTTTCTGTTTATTAACTATATTTCATAATTTTGCCATACTTTCATTCTGTATATTCTCATAAACCTGTTCTCCACATTTTTGTTAACTTTGCCCTCTTTGACTATCTTATATGCCTATGTTGTATAGGTTTACCAATGTAGAATATCTCTTCAGTTAAGTTTTTGAAAGCATAAGGAAGATCTAGAAAACAAACCCATTTCATCACTCATTTACTATGTGTAAGAATTTGTTGGTCAAGTGTGCTAACAATTGTCGAGGGTACTAATGCCAACCTAGAACTGAGCATTAAATAGAGGCAAAAGGACACACATGACAACCCTTTAATGTATGTTCTGTAATCCATAGTCTGGAAGGGAAGGAAAAGAGAAAAGAGAGAGGGAAAGGGAAAGAAATAAATAACCTGCCATGGAGGTGGGAGGGGGGGGAGGGAACCGGGGACGTTGGTGGTGGGAGATGGGCACTGGTGGAGGGACGGGTGCTGGAACACTGTATGACCAAAACCCAAATACGAACTTTTTAATTGTATATCTTTGTAATTGTAAAAAATAAAAAAAAAAGGAAAAAAAGTGGGAAAAAAAGAATTTGATGGTCAATGATAGATTAAAAGCTTGGGGCAGTATGGGCAGCACCTTAGCACAGTGCATAGGGCACTTGCCTTGCTTGTGGTTGACCCGGTTCAGTCTTCAGCATCCTATATGGTCCCCTGATCCCCTTCAGAACTGATCCTGAGCACAGAGCCAGGAGTAAGTCCTGAATACTAATTATGTCTATTCCCCGCCCCAAAAAAAGCTTAGGCATTGCTTTTGTCACACACAGTTGGATAACTCTCATAATGACTTAGTAGGATTCTATATAAATAGAAAATTGAAGTCCCAGCTATTATCATTTCTTCAGCCATAGGTATTGACCATTTTCTAAAGGACATGCACTGTACCAGAGACTGGGAGTACATTGTCTGAATCCTTGTCCTGTCTCCTCCTATTGAAGTCAACAATGTTATAGCAACATTAACCTGTCCTTGAAACTAAAAGCTCACAAAGCCAACAAATATAGTAAGCAAATGGGACATGCCACCTCGTGGGGAAATGCACAAGTAAAACTGCCAGCAGCACCCCTATAGGCTCCCTCAAGTCACCCCCCAGGAATGGGGGTCTAACACTTTTGGACACCTGGGTGGATGTGCTACCTGACTATTCCTGAGGGGCCAGCCTAAGACTTGATCACATCAGCAGGTGAACACATACAGCCTACCATAACTCCTTTGTATTTGTAATTTTTTAACAACTTGAGGTCACACCCAGCAGTGCATAGAGCCTACTTCTTTATGATGCATGGAGCACCATGCAGTGCCAGGGATCCAATCCATGCAAAGTCCATTTTGACCTTTCAGCCACCTCCTTTGCTCCCTTTCATAGCTTTGTATATATTAGTGTGTACTTCTCACTTGTCTCTTGTCTTCCCCATTGTTCATCGATTTTCTCGAGCAGACACCAGAAGCATGGAGTACATATTTCATATACATATGAGTGTACATAATCCCCATGTATAGTAACATGGGGGAATAGAAATTGATAGTACTTTCTCCTGTAATTTATTACTGAAAACTAAACTAAATGTTGCTTAGTAAGCTCCAATTTAGTCTAATTTTAAATTTCTTTAGCCAAGTATAAACTTTAATCTCCATTAAAGACTTTTTCCTATTAATGAGATGGGATTCAAATCAACAATTAATATGACTTTGAAATTCTAAATATTTCAAAAATATTTTTGATAGAAAAACCTTTTCTATCAAAAGGTTGCCCTTCTATTGTTATATTTGTTGTATTTTTATATTTTTTTAATTTTGTAATATTTAAAGCATGATTACTGTGTTGAGGATATAGTCTGTTAAGGCATAGATATAGTATGTTGTTTAAGAATTCTATAGACACCTATACAAAGTTCTAGGAAGCAGAAGATGTGATGGCATTCGTAGCTTCCTATCAAGGGATAGGTAGTGTTGGCTTTATATCAGAAATAATGATTGAACTGAATCTTAAAACGATTATAGATAAGACCAGGAAAGCATGCTCAGGGATATAAATCCAGACAAGTATTGCATGCCCAGAAACCAGAAATACAGAGAAACGCAACATTTCACAGAGCTATAGACCATTCCTGTGCTGAGTATGTTATAAGCTGGAGACAAAAAAGATGGTTATTGGCTCCATATTTTCAGCACATTCAAAAAAAAGAATTTTAAATGATCCCATTCTTTAAAAAAATTTAAGAGAGACTGTTCTACTAATCTAAGAGTTAATCTCAAAAAGTTCTATCTCATGGGGACGGAGTGTTAGTACTGTAGATAGGGCATTTGCCTTGCATGCAGCCAACCTGGACCTTATCCCCAGCCCCACCACACACCGAGCACTGCCAGGAGTAACCCCGCGCATTGCTGGGTGTGACCCAAATAGAAATTAATAATACAAAAATTTTAAAACAGTTTAGCTCAACTAACAGCTCTAGGAATCTTACTTTAATCCAGATTCTACATTATTGGTTTAAACACACTATTGACAAAAAAAAATATGTCATATCCAAAATGTATCACTAAAACAGATCAAAAGGTCATAATGTCCAAGTGAACCATCTATGTCTGTGCCCCCAAAATGGTATATACCCTAGAATAATTGGACTTACCACTGAGTTTAACCAAACCAGTTATTTTAGTGTAAAGGTTAGACAAAGCTATATATATTCCATAATGTGTCATGTCCAGGAGCAAGGTGACCACTGATTATTTAAAATTTTCATCTATAGGGGCCGGAGCGATAGCCCAGCAGGTAGGGCGTTTGCCTTGCATGCGGCCGGCCTCTGCCGGCCTAGGCTCGATCCCCGGCATCCCATATGGTCCCCGAGCATCGCCAGGAGTAATTCCTGAGTGCAGATCCAGGAGTAGCCCCTGAGCATTACTGGGTGTGACCCAAAAAGAAAAAAAAATTAAAATTTTCATCTATAATTACTAATCTGTTAGTACCAAGAGTCACAAAACTAAGCATGTAGAGGTATTTTTATTTAACAGTAATTAATATTTTAGCTATTGATTTTAATGCTTTACATTTAGTATATGAATAGTTTATTTCTGTGTTACTTTCAGGACAGTTTGGAGTGAAAAAACTTTGGATTAATGAAATAGTAATGAGCTTGAAAAGGCCTCTGTAACTCAGTTTATGGACTTTATCCTGGTATGGAGCTACCAAAAAACTTCTGTTTTGTAATATAAGAGGATCTAGTTCATCTGGAAATACCTTTGTCATTATAATCATAAAATAATCATGCATTTTCTGAAATAGCTGAAGCTCTAAAATCAAAATGTCTTCAACAATCAATAGGCATTCTTAGGACCAAACTCCCATCTTATTAATTTGCTCCATTTTAGCATTTTAGCCTTCTTTATAGACTTCCTCATGCTCACAAAGTCTCCATTGCAAACTTCCAGATAGTTGCAATATATAAATCACTCCTGAATATGATTTTTAACACATATAAAGTGAAATGGGTGTTTATTCTGTGTTTTTAAACTATAACACAACATCTATGGATTAGGTGCTCCCAAAAATGAACCAAGGATCTTTCTTCTACATTGCATCAATTAACTATAATAAAAACTCTTCCCAGTCTTCGAGGGTCTATGTAAGTGTATGACCTTTAAAATGACTTAAGACTGTGAGAGATGCATAGCATTAGAGCCATTTGGTTCACTGTCTTCAAAATAAGTCTGGTTACTCAAAAAATTTATTTCCATTTGATGTATTATTGAGTTTTGTTATTATCTTTGGTCTTTGGAAATGTGGGTCATAGTTACTTGCAAGAAAATGTAATGGGAGACCTGGAAACCATAAATTTCTTCATTACTTGTAATCCTATGCTACAGTGGCAATCAGAAATCACCAGGATTGGTAGAGGTGATTTTGATTTTGTTTCTCTTGTTACTGTTTTTTACTCCTAAGAGCATCAAACTACCCATAAAGAAGAAAAATTAAAACTGACAGAACAAAACTCCAGACCTTTCTCAAGGCAATGAAATAACCTAATAGCTACAGTATTTATGAGCATAGTGTCAGAACATTAATCTATCTCATCCTTGCACTTTTACTTCATTATAGAAACTCGAATGAATTATTTAAAATAAACTCAGTTTTCTTTATCAGCTCAATTTCCCCATATATACAAGGGGGTGAAGACTAGAGCGATAGTAGGGCTCTTGCCTCACATGCCGCAGACCCGGGTTCAATCATTGGCACTCCTGTGGTTCCCTGGGAATGGCCAAGAGTCATCTGTGACCACAGAGCCAAAAAGTAAACCCCTGAGATTGACAGATATGATGTGACCCACAAATAAAACAAAGTGGGGTGGGGGAGGGGAGATGCATACAATATAGGAATAATAATAGTTCTCATTAAGGTGGTTGTAAGAACTAAAATGTCAAATGCCCCTTAACATGATTTTTTAATCATGGAGGATTACAAAAAAAGACCTTTTATTTATAATGACTTGACAAAAATAATAAGATGATATATGAAATAATACTACCTCATGGTTCTTTACAAATTTTATTCACTCATTATACTTCTATTATACTTCAATTTTTAAGATGACTTCACTTTGTTGAACAAAAAACAGAAATATAAAAAAAATAGGATAACTAATAGAAAGTTATGAAACCCTTTAAGAACAAAGCTGTATTTGGAATATTTAATAGCTAAAAAATCATGATCTTTTTCCCTTCAGTCTTTTTTATAAGACTCATGTTTCAGTTTCTACATATGCCTTTCTACTAAAAGTTGCTGGCTTAAGTATCTAAAAGTCTTTCAAAGCTTAGTATTTTAAAGCTAAATTCAAATGCTTTTCTTCTTCATTTTACAGAGAAGACTGAGGCATAAAGTTATAAGCTAAATCCAGCAAACAGTAGCTTAAACCCTCACAGCTTTCACAGCAAGGCTCTTTCTGCTTGGCCCAGTGTCTGTTCTTGCCATATCCAGATGCTTCACCGTTGAGCTTCCTGAGTCTTACTGGCGGTGTTGATACGTCTGGATTGGGTCATCATTTCCTCTCTGCCTAATTTAATAGTCTGCTTTCAGTTTTCCTTATATAGAGCTCTTAACTCTACACACCAACAAAAAATTTTAGATGGGAATTTTTCACAAATCTTGTGTTTGGGAATTTTGCTTTGTAGAAACAAATAAGATTGTTTCAAAAAAAAATATTCTGATTCGAGGAAGGAAACATTAGTATTAGTGTATCTAATTTATTGTTAATATAAATCATGTTCCTTGACGTTTAGAAGTGGGAAGAGATTGATTATAAAGTTTAGTTGTATTAAATAAAACGATGTAGTGTTGACATAGGGAATACTAAATGTATAAAATTCTTTATATTTACTTTTTAATAAACTGATGAAACTGTAATGTATTAATATTCCTAAGTATTTTATTACTCTGTAAAGCACAAAATTATAAGCTACCTAAAAGGTGGCTTCTATTCATCAAATTTACCAAAACCATCAGCATTCCAAAGTATTATTTGGTTTTTTATTTTATTCAACTTAGTGCTTAAAAGCACATATTCTAAGGTATGTGTGTTTTTGAACACAGCAATACTGGGACCAAGCAGACATCATCTTTGAAATAAACGAAGAAATGCATTCATGCTATGAATATTTAGTCATTCCCTATCTTAGTTCACTAAAAAGTATTGGGTTGTTTTTGTCCCCAGGTTGTTGGCCCATTGAGATGAGCATACTTATAAAGAATGAAAATATATCAACTAGATGCTGGCAATTCATAATCAATAAGAAGCTAAACACTTAAGTAGAAAAATATATCACAGATTTGTTCCCCAGCGAAGCAGTTATTTTTACCATGCCATCATCATCAGAAGCCACATTCTGACAGAAATCATTTGCTTGAAGTAGCCGTGATATATAAACCCTATGTGGTCTGTGAGTCAGATTTAGGGAATATCAGCCACAGAGGGTCTAAAGGCATTGTGCATTAGTATGTATTGAGACCTCATTCCAGGTGGCAAGCAGCTGGACTTTTTAAAAATAAAACTTCCAAAATAAAAGTGAAGTGCTTGGTTCCAGGCCCTGCTATATCTAATTGAGTCATCCTTCAAATGTCGTGAATTGGGCAGAAAAGGGAGATGTGCGTATTTAATATATTTGTTTTGTATTTTCACTAGTCAACAGAATAATGAAATTCCTTAACTACTTCTCTTTAACTTGCATGAAGAAAGCACGGTATGTTGCTAAATCTCTTTTTGCCAGCACCGCAGAGAAACAACTTTAATCCTTGTTAGAAAATTGCCGAGTCTGGGACTGACAAAGAGCTCATGCTTGTTCCATTGTTAGTGCTCCTGGGCCCCGAGAGCAGAGCCCTTTACAGCTGCATGGATCCCGCCCGGCTCAGCTGCACTATTTAGGAGAGAAGGTTTGTCAATTTCTATTGACAATGGAGAGAGTTTTTCAGGGCCTGTAGCAGTGCTGACACAGTTGGGGATCAATGCCAGCCATTCAGACTGCACCCTCTTTCATTGCTTTGGTTTGTTAATTCAAGACTAAAGGTCCACTGAGGGGGTTCAGGGTGTTTAAGAAAGCTGATGAACTGTTTAAGAAAGCTGATGAACTGCAAGCGTTTATAGCCCTGGTGTGGCAATTTCCATAGTCAGTGGCAACTCCTGGCACTGAGGGAGCTGTGTCCTTGTTGACCCTCTTGTTATTAAAAATGCACAAGTGCTGCGCTTCTCAATATTTCAACACTCTTTCATTGTCAATACCACCTTCTGAGCCCTTCAGCTTGTTGCTTGCTCTAAAGATCTTCTTAGATTGGGCTTTGAAAACTTCACCTTAAACACTAGATTAGACTGATGTTCTGTTTTCCGTGCTCCTGTTGATTTGTTGAACCTTCCCAGGGCTGGAAAGCAAGTAGCAGCTTGATGGGGAGACGGGCTGCTAATATGATTTACCAGTCTACAGTCATGCACAATAAGTGTGAATAAATACAGGGGTCTCACAGAGTCAACCCTAGCCTTTCCTTTTCTTTTATTTTTGCTTTAAAAGAGAAATCTCAAGAAAATGAAGTGAGTAATGCATGCCCTTACAGGAGTTGGAATGAACCACAAAAAAAGAAGAAAAAAAACATATTTTTTGTTAAAGTGGTAGGCTGCTGTCATGGATTGCTGTAGGGAAAAAAATTGAATATACACTTACTGCTTGATTTCTAAGTAGACCAAAGAATAGAGTCGCAATACCATACCCATGACTTCAGTGCAAGCAACAGAACCCCTTCTTGTCACCTCCTGAAAGGAAAAGTGAATAGTCAACCAAGTTATTCTACAAAATTAACTTCTGCAAAATGAAAGGATTTCTTCTAAATTCAGGCTTTTACTGTGCATTCTCCCTTTTCAAGTATTTTTCTCCCTTCGATTTGGAAGGGTCGGCTTGGTCTGGAAAGAAGGCAGAATGACATCGCTTACCTTTGACTCTTTTTTGTTGTTGTTGGTCCCAAGTTGAAAGCACTCAGTTCTACTATATTATAGTGCCCCAGAAATGAATATAGCCATTCCAGCAGCAGAAATTAGGAAGTACTAGTAATTTCTATTTGCTCATTAGTTTGCTGTTGGCTTACTTGTTTTCATGGGAGTCATGGTATATAGAAAGAAGCCTTTCTAGTTGGTTTTTTCTTTTGTTAGCCCATCTTAGTAGCAACGTAAACTCTGAGCTAATCTACTGCTTCCCTAAGTTATTTTTTTATTTATCTGAAATTCTTTAAATTTTTTGGCTTGGAAAAAAATTTTTAAATACACATTTTTATCTAGAGAATAACTTTTCTATAGAATTTTTCCTGTGGCATAATTTGTTTGCATTCAAAGTAGCAGGATGGTAGCTAAGTATTTTACATACCAGTAGTTCTTTTACCTCTTGATATAGTTTCTCAAGATAATATTATTTCCAAATCATTTTTTCTAAAATTATAGTTTTGTCATTGTGTTAAAAGAAATTATAGTGTGAATAATAACTTTCTTTGTTACATTAGAAGTTCTTTTGATTATCACTTAATGAAACCCATCATTTATATGTAATAGGAAAATGAAGTTAAATTAATTTTAAATTATGAGAATCTTTTAAGAACATAAAAATGCATATCAAGTAATTTTAAGGAAGTATTTCCATTTTCCACAAATTTGTTCTGTTTATTATTTATCTGCCTGCACAGTCTAACAGATAGATGAAATGAATATGCTAGGCGTTATGTAATGTATCATATTTTGTACCCTAAATGAAAAGAATATTATATTCTGCAGAAACAATTTAATCTGAATCATCCATTTGGCTACATTTTAAATTTCACATTATCTAGAAAGTAATGTGTGGTGAAAGTTTTAATTTAGATCAAACCACCAAATACCTTTTAGTATTTGCTTGTGTTAAAATAGAACTCAAGACACTGAACTGTACTAACTTCAAATAATGAAATTAGAAGATTTTGAGGCTTAACCTACCATCCAAAATAGTGAATTCTCTTGCAGTTATGTTTTTAAATAGTTTAGTGGTTTGTATAGAATTCTGTAAAATATTTTTAAACCTTTTATGTGTCTTAAAAAATCAATCAAGTAACAAGGAGTAAAACTGGATACATAAAAATATATTTCAATAAATTAGCCTAGTTCACATTTAAAGACTTGAAATGTTCATTTACTATTGATATAGTATTTGATAAATTAGTCATTCATTTTAATCTATATATGCACGATCAGTATACTTGAAATTGAAAAATAGTTGATGAAATGCCAAACAAATGCATATATAATTTTGCTAATACATTTTATATAAAATTTTATTATGTATTAGTGCAAATTGAAATAAATGGCAGATTTATATCTCTTGTAAATTCTATTAAAACTTTAGTTTACTATTTGTTTATGTGAAGAAAACAATTTTTCTATATTTGAATATCAGAGAACATATGCACACACCTTTGTGATAGTATCCCTATGTTTCTGTGTACAAACAAGACACAAACACTTCTTTCAAAAAGTCTGGTTGTTTTCTAAATGCTGAGTGAACATTGATACTTCTCAGTGATGATCGTAACCAATAGAATTATTATTTTTGTACAGTTAATATAAGCCTAGTCTGGTACACAGAAACCAAATCTTTCAAAAGTCATCACTAATGGTTGCCTTTTAAAAAAGAAAACTTTTTTTTTCATTTTACTATATTCATATATGCTATGCAGAACCAGAAAATTGCAATAAAGAGGAATTTCACTTTCCCCCTTTAAAAGACTTCCTATGAACAGAAAAAAAAAACCCTCCAAAAATCTTGCAGAGTGAAACAGATAATCCTTGGATCAGTGGGCTTATAATTTGAGACTCAAGAATTCCATCCTGATAGTGTTCCTTCCTAAGATCTCGACCCTTTATTTGGAGAAGTTTTAAAAGCTCTTGACAAATAATTAATTAATAGTAGATAAAGGTGTAGTGGAGGGTTACTGGTGAATAGGTTATGGATTTTGGGGGTTATATCTCTTTTAAAGGGTTATTTGTATGTGTTGGATACATGTATTATTGCAGAATATCTGTTGCATTTTTTGTTGTTTTGTATCACATTCAGGCTAATAGAAAATTTCCCTTTGACATAATTTACCTATTTTTTCTCCTGCTGTTTTATAGTCCATTTGGTCCCATAACATGTATTTAGTACCTATTGTTACCTACAAATTACAAAGCAGGCCACTGACTGCAAGTGCAAAAACACTGTTTCCCATGAATGTGTTACAGCTGAAAGACTGTAATGTTAATTCACATAAAGAACAGCCTAGGTCAACTTAACAGATTTTCCAGCAATACATACAATTCTGTTAACAGGAAATTATAGCGGTATTGACTTCAAGTGCTGATTTGTGGTCATTTCAGGAGTGTTTCATTACCCCCTCATTACCAAATCTGTTAAATGAATGCTGCAGAAGCTGCTTTCTTTTTGTTCTCCTCTCCTCTACCCTATCCTTCTTTCCAGCAATGGTACAGCAATTCCATGAAAGTCATTTGCGTGTGGTTGGCTGATAGACTGGACCTTCAGCTTCATATTTACCAACTGAAGACTCTCATCAAGATTGTGAAGGTAAACAAAATGAATTTAGATGTGAATTGCCCACCAAACTCCAAAGAATAATGGCAAGGTATCGACGTACCAGAAAAATCATATTTTACGTAACAAAACAGATGCAAGTGCTTTTAAAACAACACTTTTGATATGCTGGTGCTCACTTCGATTTTCACTTAGATTACTAAATATAAATATTTGCACTAATCAATTATATTTTACCAAGTAATTACCTTTTAAGATGATATATATAAAGCCTCGGTCACCATCCTGAATCTAGTCTGTCCACAGTAATTTTGTATTAACTTTTTTGAAGTATGAAAATGCTTTTCATAATACATTTTCTTCATATTTACCAGGATCATGTAGTATTATGAAGACTTTTTGATTTGTATTTGCTGAGGATAAGGAGATTGTAATTCTGTTACATTTTGATATAAAGTAATATATTGTCACTTCCCTGATTCTTCTGTAAGCATGCCCGTTCCTGTATATATAAAAGATAATCATTTTGAATGTTGGAGACCATTTAGATTTACTAACAGAAGTCTGGCCAGTTCAGCAAGGTGATTTTTAACGGACTCTTCAAGAGAAAATGGAATAACATATATTTCTGAGTAAGAACTTTTAAAATTAAATGTATTTGACATGCTTTTTCACTCTATTAGCTCTGGTGGAAGCACAAAATTAACCCAAAGAATAAGTTTTCTTAAAGATGGAATAAGTCCTATCTTGTTATTTAAAACGTGATTCTGTATGAGGGTTAAGACACTTGCCATGTATATGGTCAACTCCAGTTCTATCCACCTGACCACATTTGGTCCCCTGAACACTACCAGGAATAAACCCAGAGCAGCACCAGGTATGTCTCCAAAACCAAAATTGAAAAGGATATGATTATGATCAAAAACATAATGTGAGGACCGGAGCGATAGCCCAGCAGGTAGGGTGTTTGCCTTTGCACGCGGCCGGCCTGTGCCAGCCCTGGTTCGATTCCCGGCATCCCATATGGTCCCCAAGCACTACCAGGAGTAATTCCTGAGTGCAGAGCCAGGGAGAAACCCCTGAGCATTGCCAGGTGTGACCCAAGAAACAAAAAAAAAGCCCTTAATGTGAGTGCCAGAGCTTATTCCTGGGTCTGTGCTCAGGGTTTTGGAGGCACATATGGGATGCTAGGGATTGAAGGTAGGTTGCAGCATGCAAGGCAAGCGTCATGACCATAACTGCAATCCCACCAAAAGTATCATTCCTTCACTTAACATGTTAAGCATCACCTACAAACTTGTTATACATAAAAAAAATGAAAAAAATTTTTTTTCATTACTGAGGATTGAATCCAGTGCCTCACATATGCTATCTACCACTAAGCTACATCCACTACCCTAAACATGAAAGTTATTGAGTCCTATCCAAGACCTAAAATCAGAAAAACAGGAGCAGAAATCTATATATTAACAAATCAATGGTATAAATTGATAGAGTTTTAAGCTTTGCTCTTGAATGAAAATTCTAATTCTTATTCATTGGTTTCTTTTATCAATATGTCATAAGATTCTAACACCAGCAAAAAAAAGACATAATTTAACAGAAAAAGCAATAATGGGTCATGTGGTGATGTTTGTTTTACGCCAAGCTACTTTATCCATTTTTGTATATTTTATGTGGTTACAATACTCAGGACTGATAAATATGAACCTAAGCTTCATGAATATGTTTGACATTTTTGGTTTGCTTTTTATAAGAAGGTCCCAAGACTCAGCCAATGCTTTGTTGGGCTGATACAGTTCATCAAGCCAGAGTACTTTCTTTATTTCATTTAAAATGACTACTTTCATTAAGAAAATAAGGATGAATTAACTTAGTATTCTAATTATTTTTTCTATTCTGAATAAAGACTTAAATTTCACACAGATATCTATTATTCTTCAGAACCTATATGGTTATGTGTATAGGAATTATTTCCCAATTCATTGTAAAGGCTATCAGAAAGCACAGTTTGGAAATGAGAAGGCCCAGAGTTAGACTCTGCTTCAATCTAAATCACTTGTAACAGGGTGGTGCATTCTGTCCAGTATTCAAGCTAGCCAACTCTTATTAACTAGTACTCACTCCTCACAAGGATGGTCCATCTTTCATGGTCTTGGCAACCAAGATGACAAAGAGAATCCTCAAATAGTTAAAGTAGATAAACCACTCATGGTTTTCACAGTGGTTATAGGATATTTAAAAGCCCTTAAAATGGGGGGTGGCGATGGGGGGCCTGAAGAAAGGATTCAACAGACTAGAACACATGCTCTGCTTGCAAGTACCACATTGCCCATGGGGCACTGCTGGGAGTGACTCCTAAGTCCCAAGTTGGAAGCAACCCCTAAGCACCAACAGGTGTGGCCCCAAAAACAAGTTTTTAAATTAGTAATAGGAGCAAAGTACAGTAGGTAGGACACTTGCCTTGCAATTAGCTGGCTTGGATTTAATCACCATCATCCCATATGGCCCACTGAGCACCACCAGAAATGAGTCCTGTGGGGCTAGAATGATAGCCCAGCAGGTAGGGTGTTTGCCTTGCACCGGCCGGCCCATGCCGGCCCAGGTTCGAACCCCAGCATCCCATATGGTCCCCGAGCACTGCCAAGAGTAATTCCTGAGTTCAGAGCCAGGAGAAACCCCTGAGCATTGCGGGTGTGACCCAAAAAAGCAAAAAAAAAAAAAAAAAAGAAAAGAAAGAAAGAAATGAGTCCTGAGCATTGCCAGGTATGTCCCCCCCCTTTAAAAAAATCACTTAGGGGCCGGAGCAATAGCCCAGCATGTAGGGCATTTGCCTTGCATGCGGCTGGCCTGTACCGGCCTGAGTTCGATCCCCGGCATCCCATATGATCCTCCGAGCACCGCCAGGAGTAATTCCTGAGTGCAGAGCCAGGAGTAGCCCCTGAGCATTGCCGGGTGTGACCCAAAAAGGCAAAAAAAATAAATTAAATAAATTAAATAAATTAAAAAAAATTTTTAAATCACTTAAAAATCAAAAAGTTAAAAATAAATTAAAAAATAAAATGCCTTAAGTCAGTTGCCTTTAAAAAGGTGAACCCTGCAAGAAAACCCAGGAGATTCAAGGAGCCATTCTCAGTGATTCCCTGCCACCCACTTTGACAATTAAGCATGACACCTTGAGAATGCAGTGCTACTGGGCCCGAGGCACTGACAGTTACAGTGAATGATCCCAGCGGTGCTCACCCAACAATGCTCAAGGATCTTAAGGCCTGTACCTGGTGTTTTTTGAACACTGTGTGAAGACAGTGTAAGGTATATCCCCTGACTGCTATACTACCTTTCTGGGCCCAAGCTACCCTTTGTACATGGAGAAAGGAAAACTCGAAGTGAGCAGCTACTTACGTTAAATAAGAGATACTAAGGGCAGTTACAGGATGTCCAATTACCAACATTTTATGATTTCATAAAAGAGAAAGAGGTTGAAGGGACACCTGTTATGTAGTTTCCCTGATTACTTATTTGCTAATAAAATAAGTGATTGAGTATGATATATAAATTCAAAAGCGTTTATAATAGCCAGAGTGATGGATAGTAGAGGAGTTAAGGTGCTTGCCTTGCAAGCAGGCTGCCCTAGTTAGATCCCCAGCACCACATGGTCCCCTGAGTAGTATCAGATGTGGCCTGAAATCAAACTTTATGACAATATTTCACACTTTACATTCCAAGGGATAGTATTCAAAAGGAAATTCAAGCAGCCATTTAGATTTATACACTTTTACCCATTGATACATATATTTTTTTAAATTTTCTCAATGACAAATATTGAAAATGTTTACTTCTTTTTGCTTATAAGAGTGCATTCCTCTTCCTCCATATACCTCCCCTCACCTCAATGTAAAACAGTTTATAAAATATTGCATCAATGTTTCAATATTAAGGCAAAGACTCTCTTAGAAAATTAAGAACTCTTTCATAGTAACTAACATCTTCATTACAATTATTCAAATAGTAAAATCTGTTAGTAATATTTGGGAAATACCCGTGTTTGTCATGAGGTACTCACAACTCTGTGATGTACTCAGTGATAATAACATGAATAACACTAACCAAATTTCCTCTTTTTACACCCCCAACAAAATGATTACCAAGGGCAGCTATAATCTGAATCCATTAGTGGATTGTCCAAGATCACTTTTGAAATGCCAATTGACTCCAAATTCATAGGCATATGTGCTAGGCACACAATATATCTGTCTGTGACCAGACAGAGAATAATCCATGTTATCTAAGTTAATGTTCTCTTCCTCCAGAAAACCTACAGGGACTTCCGATTGCAGGGCGTGTTGGAAGGCACTCTGAACAGTAAGACCTACGATACTCTGCACAGACGTTTAACAGTAGAGGAGGCCACGGCCTCTGTTTCCGAAGGAGGAGGACTTCAGGGCATTACAATGAAAGACAGTGATGAAGAAGAAGAAGGCTGACAATACACAGCCCCATAGAAGGAAAGAGGACCTTAATATTGTTGGTTTTGTACCTTGTCCTTGTGATATTGTTGTTTGGAGCAAATGCTTGTATTTCATCCTACATTTTATAGAGTATATCTGGCAGCAGGTAGAAAGAAAACAATGCCAGTGTGGTTCTCCCTTTTTGAAGAAGATAGCTGCTTTTGTGTAGTTTGACCTAAAATGAGCTTTGACTCTGTACCTGGAACATGTTTTGTTTTGTTTTTTTTAGATAATGTGATTTTCTTTTTCTGTAATCACATCAAGTGTCCTATGTGAAGTGAGGTGTATTTCTCATAATACAACATTGTGAGAAAAAGCCATGACTGATCTTCGCACTAGCTCTATTGTACTCTTAACATGGCGTGTTGCCCAACAGTTTATCAGTTATGTGCAAGGTTTGTTTTGTAGTTAATTTGCCATTGTTGTGATGTGTAAAAAATCTTTAACCTTGGTTCTTAGTACTCTAAATTGATCTGCAGGTATACTCCTGGGCCTAAAGGACTGCCAAACCCAAATCTAGACTAGATTTTCCAATGGCCTGTATCTTACTCCGTTCTCAACATTCCTTCTCTCAAGTATAAAAGGTTTCAAAATGTGGAATAATTAGTGTATGCCATCAACATACCATGTTCTGTTTATAAGTGTAATCGCTTGCAGGCAATAAAAATCCATTTGGTTGTCATACTATGTCTGTGTTTATTAGAGTTGTATAGATTTTAAATGTATAAAAGATGTTTGCAGTTATTTCAAATATCTGAACAACTTGATTCTGTTTTTCTTGGTTTTATTCATATTTTGTTATTAATCAAGAGATTAAAACATTAATACTGCACTTAGTTGGCACAGACAATTGTTATAATTAGTACAATAACCTATTTCCATAGCAAAATAATAGTTACATGCTCCTATACTGCACGTTGTTAACAAGAGCTATATTAACCACTATTGCTAGTAAAGGAAATTAGCAATTGACATAACAATCATTTCTTCTTCCAGAGTATTTTCTTGCTAAATTTTTGAAAGATCAATAGTAGTAAACATTGTAATTTCCATATGAAATTTGGGTTTTGTATTTTTTTAAAGTGTGATGGCATGTTGTATTAGAGCATTCATAGATAATTTTTGTGGGGAACATATACCTTGTGGTGCTCAGGACCACCTCCTGGCTCTGTGCCCAGGGGGTCACTCCTGGCAGGGGCTGGGGAGTGATTAGGAGGCCACATAGGCCACTGGGGATTGAACCCCAGTCAGCTGCGTGCAAGGCAAGCACCCTACCCTTGTACCACCACTTGCTATCCTCCCACAAAGGTAATTTTAAATGAATTAAGTTAATGCAAAATAAGGCAATTACATACACTGAAATGTATGAATTTGCATTCATTTGAATTTACATACAGTGAAATTCTGGAACTTTGGAAAGGAAACAAGTTTTTGAGCCTACAAATTTATTCTCTTATGATGCTACAGATGACTAGGTACACAAACTAATCCACAAAATTATTTTTAATGTTATTTTGGCTTTTTGGGTCACACCCGGCAATGCTTAGGGGTTACTCCTGGCTCTGCACTCAGGAATTACTCCTGGCAGTGCTCGGAGACCTTGTGGGGTGCTGGGGATCAACCCAGGTAGGCTGTATGCAAGGCAAAATGCCCCACTCACTGCACTACATCTCCAGCTCCTCCCCAACCCTTTTTTAATCCATGGTTACTATTTAGTCTTGTTTGGCTCTATCTCTGGATCTAGAGATAAGAAATGCAGTGATACAGAGAAACATGTGTTTGTTTTTTTCCTTTTCTGCATTAGGAACTGCAAAACCAGTCCTGTTGAAAGGCATTTTTCTCAAGCTGTATCCATCTATTCACCCTCATAGCCAATCCTGTCCTTTATTTTTATGCCCTTGGTGCTCATTAGTTACCCTAAATCCTTAATCCTATCCCCCCCCCCCAAGATATCTGTTGAATAACTCAATGTGCTCTATTATTGAAATGTGCCCACCAATCTCCCTTTAAATATCATTTCCTTGTTTCAGAACATCTTCGCGGTGTTCACCCATTTTCTCCTAAAGAATGATGACCTTCCCAGGCCTTGGAAGTAAAAAACACATTTCCAAAGATCACTAGAATTCAGAAATAACGTGGAATGAATGTAGTGCAGGAAAAGAACTTGGGGACAGAGGGTTTCCCTGCCGGCCTGACCTACTTAACCCACTTTGGCGTACTGCCCCTTTGCTGGTCAGCCTTTTGTAGGACTGGGCCAGGGTCTGGTTTTCTCTGCTCCTTCCCTTCCACAAGAAACTTCTAACAGCTGCATTACCCTACTTCAACCTCTAGCTTCTCCGCAGCTCAGCAGCAGCGAGGACAGCAATGGTCAAAGGTGGTTTGTGGAGGACCTGGCACTTTTATGTGGACTATGTGAACTAATCTTTAAGCCACAGAAAGAAGCATGAAAAGAATTTACCAAAAAAAAAAAAAAAAAGTATGAAAAGTTGTTTTGGGAGTTTGCCCAGAAGTGCCGTGTAACGTAACTGCAAATTCCTTGGAATGATTTAATAATTGTTCATTGGTGTGTGTAACTGTTAGGGTTAATGCCCAAGCATCTGTCTATTAAAAGGAAGCCAAGTGTTGTTATTCTTTTTAAAAGTGTCATTTTAAAGAAAACGAAAACCCAGCAAGTGTTGCAGAGTATTAAAGCGAACACCGTTTTAAACTCATAACTATCCTACGCTGGGAAAGGCTATATTTTCGGAATGTAGTGGGAGAAATGAACTAATATACAGTCCAAGGGTTAGCCAGAATAGGTTTGTGAAATAACACATCAAGGCGCAAAGTTTTCCCCGAACACTTGTTGGAGAAAAATAATGACACCCCCTGCCCCCAGGCTAAGAGCCGCAAAGAACTTAAATGTTAAACCTTTAGGCTCCAGCTGTGGGTCGTTCTTGCATTCACGAATTTTTCCACTTGAATTCCCTTTAGTGCCTGTTCATTGTCCCTCACTCTGGAGAAAGGATTTCCTGCTACTTTTGCAATACGCGTCCGGGCAACTTGTCTCGGGGCTCCCTCCGCTCCCGGTCCCCCTAGCCGTCCCCCTGTACCCCCTGTCCCCCTTAGTCCGAATCTGTCAGAGCCTCGCGCCGCCGGAGCTGAGACCCGCGACACCCCTCCCAGGTGCGCTGCAGTCAGGGGTCTCCAGTCCTTGGCCAGCGCGGCCCCTCGAGCTCCTTCCCGCCCCCGCGACGAGCCCCCTCGTCCCATCGGCCAGGACCCCGAGAGGGGGAACCAGGCTTGGAGGTCAAGTTAACGGGGCCACGGAAGGGAACCCCCGCGCGCCGGGGCTCAGGGCCGGTATCCACAGAGCCAAGGGCTATGGTCGCTGGTATTTCTTACTCCCCCACACCGAATGTGACCTTTTCCAGAACCAGAGCCCTACAGGGAGGTGAGAGATGGATGTCCCCGGAGAGGTTTCCGCGCGCGGCTGGCGGCGGGGAGCTGGGTGGCGTCTACTTGCGGTGCGCACAGCCGAGTGGGTCCCCCCGAGCGCTCTGGGCCCAACTCTGCAGCGCGGCGCCGCAGGACCCAGCAGACAGTTCTCGCGCCATCCTCCCTCTCTCTGAGCGAACTCTGGGCGCCGGGGCCCGGGGACCAGAAGGGCAGAGCCCGTCGGTTTTCACCTTGGCGCTCCCTCTCCTCCCGGGCCCTGTCCTTGCCCTCTGCAGGGAAACCCGTCTGGAGCCGACGAGCCTCTTTCCCTCCAAGTCCTGCACTCTACATGCGGGCTAGGCGTCGGGAACAACCCCTCACGGCTCAGCCGGCCGGGTCCCAAAACTGCCTTGTGCAAAGTCCAGCCGGGGCCTGAGTGTCCAGGGGCCGAGGGACGCAGAGCAGGGTAGCCTTAAGCGCGGCTGCATGGGGTGGAAGGAGATCCTGACATAGGGACCCCATAGGGCCCTCACCGAGTGTCTCGGTCTGTTTCTCGCCGTGCTGCTGTAACGAAAATATTTCAGAAATTTGGGTGCATAGTCATCATCTCAGGTTCCAGGGGTCACGGGGGTGGGGGATGGATAGTCACCGAAGGTGGAGGGCCTTGGTACAGGGGGCAATCCCAGCGGTCTGAAGGGACAAGTAGGCCTTGGGTGGAAAGGAGGAGGAAACAGGAGAATTCGATGTGTTTCTCAAAAAGCTTTGTGTGCTTTGTGTGTGTGTGTGTGTGTGTGTGTGTGTGTGTGTGATTATGTATCTGGGGAAATAGTTTAAGAGTTAAGACGCTAGCACGCTGGCAACCTGGGTTGGACACCCGGCTCCCTGGAACCCCACCCAGAGTGATCCCTGAGCACGAAGTCAGGAGTAAATCCTGAGCAGAGCAGCGTAAGCCTCCATCCTCCCCCCCATCCCCACCTTCCAAAAAGGAAAACGATAAAATAATCAGGAGGTGAGTTGCAACAGCGTCCCCTGGAATCCTGCATCTGAGCCGCTTGGCTTCGGTCAGGTTCCGCAACTCCGGTAACACTCTCGGGGTGTAGGAGATAAAGGCTGTGGCTGAGATCAAGAGCCCTCCCTGGGTGTAGGGAGGAATTGAGAAGGGGGAGAAAGGGGAGGGGTGGAGAGGACCACTGCCTCTCCCAACGCAGCAGGGCTTCTCCCGGGCCACAGCGCCTAATAAATGACAGTCCCTCCGGTTTCCAGTCCGGCTCCGGGCGTGCCAGAGACTGGCTGAACGCGTCCAGTAGGTGTATACATCCAGTGGCCGCCCGCGGAGCCGAGGAGGAGGAGCCTGGGAGGGGCGAGCGGACTCCAGTCTAGGAGGACCGGCCCGGGGAGAGCAGCCCCGGGAGGGAAGTAGCTGCAGACGCGAATCTCTGGACCCTCCAGGGGAAAGCGTTGGTTGTGAACTCTAGAACCCTCCGGATAGCATCCGGGAGGTGCCAGACTACCTGCAAGGAGGAATCCCAGGCCCAGACCGGTACCCAAGAGTTAAACCTCCTCTTCGAAAGAGGTTTAACTTCAAAAAAAAAAGACTTTCAGAGGCGAATGATAGTGTCGGGGAATGTTTTCCAAAGTTTAAAGTGGCCTCTCAGGGGCGTCTGCCTAAGGTGTGTTAACCGGGATTTACGCTACGGAACGGAAAGAGGGGCAGAGGCCAACAGCCCTACGTCGCCTCAAATCTCCTGGATCTGGGCAGCTGAGCCACAAGGGCAAACGTGGAGGGAGACAGCCCCGCAGAGATCTTAAAGGGGCAGCGAGTCCCACAGGCCAGGCAAACGTCATAGTGCGGGAGGCCGAGCCTGGAGTCAAAGGTGGGGCGCGAGGGGAGACGCAAGCCCAGAGGCTCTCACTTACCTTGAGAAGACACCCGCTATCCTGACTGCGGAAGCTAAATCGCCTTGCTTGCTTGGACTGGGACAAGAGCTGTTTAATTTTATTTATTGCAGTGCTTGTGATTAAGCCCAGAGCCTCGCCACTGAAGACAATTTGCTTCAGGACTGAGTGGCATCCCCAGCCCACTAGAGCTATTTAAAGTACAATGATCTAAACCAAAAATCTTGAGGGAGGTTGCCTATTCCCTGCCTCCACCACTCCGCCTTCCTTCCCCGCACCTGGTCTGCAGTTTCTGCATCTAGATACACAACAATTAAAGCACAACCTGTATCCCCGTCCCCAACAAAAGCATTTCATCTTCCTGTACTTTAAAATTTTAACCTTGGACTGGGAGGCTAGATTTGGTGAGATTTGGCTTTCTTTAATCAGCAAGTGAACATACCATAAGATTATCTGCAGTTTCCTTCCACATTTTATTCCACTAGGATTCATGGTTCTCAAGGAAGAAAGCAAATGAGTGGATTCAAACCGAGAAACCCTATGAAGATAGTTACTTTTTCATGGGGACTAGCACAGGTTTACTTATGGAGCCTCTATCCCTAAGATGCACATGCAAAAATTAAAAGTGAAACTTTCCAATATTTTCTGTTCCGCATCAAGTCTGATTTGATAGCCCACAAGTAACAACTCTCTGTGGTGTTAACTGTCAGAAAGAAAGCTTTAAGTGTTGGACTTTAGAGAAGGAGTTTCATTCAATTGCCTAGTAAACAAATGATGACTTTGGGGGAAACATTTTTGGTAGAGTACTAGAAGATATTTCATTCAAGAGTGGTTGCGTGGTAAGAGGTGAGAATCCCCGGGACGGAGCTTCAAAAGTTGTGAGTGAAAAGTGGAAAGAGTTGAGAAAGCCAGGATGTGGCCAATGTGTCAGGACAAGACGTTTGTCCGTCCAGACTACAAGAAAGTTGGATGATAATTTTACAGAACACACCTTAAAGCTGCTGTATTGAAGAATCTCATGCACTTGCCACTCATTCTAACATCTTTTGTTTTGCTGCATTCAGTGACTGTGAGGAGTGTTCTTTCCTGTTAGATTAGAACCATCTATAAGAAAGTTGATCAATTTTAAAAATTCATAAGTACTTCTTAAGGCAAAAGTTTGCTTGAGTCAAACTTGAGTTTTGAGAAGCTTTGGGTTAATTCATGAATCCCAGAAAAAAAATGCTGCCTAGGGAACTGAAGTCTCCCTAGGCCAACTTCAGACTTCAGAGAAGCAGCCCCAGAATGAGACTCCTGAAGGTTGCGAAACATGATTGAGCAAAAGTCCTACTTCATATGTCTTTGAAATCCGAAATCAAATTCCTGAGCAGAAGGGTTGCTTTTTACAGGTGTCTAAAAAAAATTTTAAGGAAAAGCTTATAGCCTTACTTTTAAAAGAGGTAATAGCTATTCATATGTTAAGCAGTTTTGTTTTGAAATCTCTTTTCAATTACAAGGCCTCCCAGGAATGAAATGGGTTTGGAATTAGTCCCATTTTACAGAAAAACAATTCAAGGCAAGGGGGTGAGGGCACACCCTTCTGTTCCACTGACTGTGTGGCTTCTCTCCTGCAGGCACACCCTAGCTTCAAGCTGGGCAGGAAAGGGACATCATTTCTTTCAGTCTTCAAAACATCTGGGACAAATTGGAGGTACAAAATCCCTTCTTCTAAAGAAGGAATGGTTGTTCCCGATTTGATTTCAATGGATAATTGAGTGATTCAACTTTAAAAGGACAGTAAGGAACTGGGGGGAGAAAAAGGTGAATAGGGATTATATTTTTTCCTTTATGTAGCAGAAATGGTGAGGGTTGGGGGAAGAATTGGGGGGAATGGGTCAGAGAATTAACCACACACTTGAAAAAGTAAATGCTTTCTTTTTAAATTCTTGCCCATACAGTTTTAACTGAAAGCCCCAGAAGTTAATTTTAAATAACAATTGCAAGTTACTGAGGAATTGAATGTGAGCAAAGGTGGCCAATTCTGCACAGAGATTTCACAGGGGAAAAGGCAGGGGGAATAACTGGAGAATGTAGAAGGCAGAAAGAAGGAAGAACGGCCTCTCCAGCTTCCAGTTTCCAATGGCCTCTGGGCCCCCGAGACTGAAAGTGAGGGAGACTATGTTTCATCCTTTGCTGGGTTGGGTGGAGGCACAGTGCAAAGCCAAAAGGGCCCTCCAGGTTAAAATAGGGAACACTGGGTGCCTGTTAACTTTCACCCTGAAGCTTTCCTGAGCCCAGTTTCCAGCTTTTAAGACAGTATCACAAATGTGCTGAAGATTGTATATGTCTTAATGGCATCTGAGTTCAAATGCAGGAAAAAACCACAAGCTGACTTGAACAGCAAGGACAACCGTCATGTCTTTTGTCACTGCCACCATCAACTTTTCCTTCTATTTGAGCAGGCTAGTGAGAGCCCGGCTGATGGCTCTTTGTAGCTATAGAGGCCCTCACTTCTACAAATAATCAGTAGGTGTTAATATTAAAGGTAATGATGTTGCTTTTCAAATAAAACAAGGATATCAACCCAATAAGAGGGGAACAATTCCCTTGGAAAGCGAGAAATCTCAATTAACTTGCCCCCCCACCTTTGGAATGCAATAAAGACTCCTAATGTTCTGAGTGCAATCATTAAAGCCAATTTCCCTTTCTCTATCCTTCCTCTTACCTCCCCAACTTGTCTCTCCTCCCGTCTCTCTCTGTCTCTCTGTCCTCTCATCTTCTCTCTGTTTTTGTCTCTCTGTCTGTCTCTCTGTCTGTCTGTCTGTCTGTCTCTCTCTCTCTCTCTCTCTCTCAACAGTGATGTGAAAGTTCAGTTGTTTTCTGTCTTGAATAAAAACTCTGGAAATCAGTTAATGTGCCAACACCGGGAACCTATCCAGGCCGATGATGCGAAAATGGAATATGTGCTGTTGGATTATTATTTTTGTCCTTTAGGTTTACATCTATGCCCTTGTATTATGTAAAATTCTGAGAAGCTGTGAATCACAGGGTTAGTGAGAGGTGGGTGTTTGGATTTTGCTGGATTTTTTTTTTCACTTTCCCCTTACTTGCAAAGAAGACACCCCCAACCCCACCCCACCCGTCTTTGAATAATCCTCAGTCTCTAAGTTTCTTCTTCAGGCTTCTTACTCGGCTCAGCTGATACCGCACGTAGCCCGACCCTGCCACCCCGGTACTGTCCGTGGCCTGGGCTGCGTTTGTTCGTGACGTCAGGCAGCCCCTGCAGTCCCTGTGCCTCGCTGCCCGCGTCACACTGACGCCTGCTGCTGAACACTTCTTGCTTGTTTATCCGGAATCCCTTTCTCCCGGAGACTAACAGGAAGACAGGAGGGGAGGCCTCATCCATCCAGAGTCTAGCCTTGGACTTAGACCAAGACAAGTGGGTAGGGAGAGAAAAGGGCCATCACTGTTTTTGTGAATTCAAAAGCAGGCAGCCATAGTTTAACGGGCTGTCAAAGTCTCTAGTGTTCCCTGAGGCGGGATCGAGGCTCTTCCGCTGTTTCCCTTGGCGCGGTGGTCAGCGCTCCACACACAGCCACCCAGTCTGAGCTAGGCCTGGGGGCGAGGGTGGAGGGAGGGAGCAGGACTGGGGGGAACAGACCCCCCAAAGTCCCACCTCTACCTGGACACACAGTGAAAACTAGCTGAAGGGGGACCGCAGGCCATTGTATTCCGGGGTCGCCCACCCACCTTTGGGCGAAAGGAGCAATAGCCTGACCCCGAAGGCTCAGGACGCCCACTAAAAGAGCAACTTGGAAAAGGAGACTGGTGACGCTGGCAGAGGACACGAGGGAACTGTCTCCCAACTTCCAAAATTTGCAGACTCAAGCTCTAGCGTTCCCCAGGGCCCCGGGGACCCCCAGGAGACCCCAAAGAGCATTTTTATATTGTGACACTTAAAGTTTCCGAGAGAGCGCTCGCTGGGGCCAGGGCGCACACATTGACCTGACCCGGCGTTTGGCATGACAGGTTTGGGGAGGAGATCCTCAGAGATCTCCTTGCTTCCTTGCCCCGTCACACGCGCCGTTTAGAATTGGGCTACGAAAGTATTTTTTCTCCGCCTGCCCATTTAAACTGGGCTTAAGAAGGTATTCTTAGGGTTCAAGACAGGCAAAAGCGAGGAGTGAAGGGAGAGAGAGAGAGAGAGAGAGAGAGAGAGAGAGAGAGAGAGAGAGAGAGGTTTTCTCTGGTGCCTTCGTGGCGTAACCCCTGCATCGGGTCGCTCTCCTGCTCACCCCACTTCCGAGACGACCGGTCGGTTCCACCCGGAGTCGTCCAAGCAAATCCCATAACAGCCAGCGCTTAGCTCAAAAACTTTGCAGTTCCCCGCCATCTGTCACTCGGTCTTTAAATGCCATCCGGCTGCCTCCTCCCCACTCCCAAACTCTTTGGAGCCTTCCCGCCCCTCCCTCCTCTCTCTCAGCCTGGGGGGTCTGGGTGGGGGTGGGGTAAGAGAATGAAGCGGCCCCCTAGATCCGCGGGGTGCTTTGGGACAGAGAAAAGGCGCCCGCGGAGTCCGGAGGGCTAGTGGCCGCGTCGGGTCAGAGGCTGAGCAGCGCTGGCAGATCCAGCATCCTGGGGTCTCGTCCGGATGCAGGGGTGGAGGGTGGTCCCCGCCTGGCCGCGCTCTGGCGCTCTGAGAGCTCAAGCAGACTGCAGGGGCAGGGTCCCAGTTCCCCGGCCGCTCCCGGAGGCTAGAGCCCCTCCGAGGCAAGCCTCAGAGAAGTCGGGGGGCCCTCGGGTCGGTTTGCCCATGTCATGTAAACTGTTGGGAACTCGCCAGCAAAACACCAATAAGTGGAGAGCTGGGTCGGGAAACTTGCAGCTTTCCCCTTTGGCTTCGGGCTTCTTGAGCTGCTGCAATCGAACCGGGAGTGAGGCGGAGCCCCGGCAGCTGGATGTGTCGCGGGAGCAGAGTTCGGCTGGACCAAAGTCGCAGCGGGAATGCAATTGGCCAAGGGCAGCGGGTCCGCCCCGCGCGCTCTGAGCGGGAACCACTGGCGATCCGGGTCAGGCGGTAACGCGGTGGCTCGCTGGCTCTTAGGGTTTTTCTGTCTCCAGGATTTGGGTAGATCACAGTGGCGTCTTCGTTTTTTAAGTTCATACTTGGCTTGTCATGACTGGAATGTCCATTATTGATTTTTTTTCTTAATTTCCTGGGAAATAGGGAAAAGAGTTTGAAAATAACGTCAAAACTATTAAACCTCATGGTTACAGCCTAAGCGAGAGGCACGCTGTGTTGAACAGGATTTTTATTGTTTGGGCCACAAAGTGACGTACAATTTCTTTGCGGATTGCTGCTCCCAACAACCTAGCCAGCCCTCGGTTGTGCCGAAGAGTTTCCAGGGTGGGAGTTAAAGAATCTGTTTGGGGAAACCAGATTCAAATTGTAGTTTCCAGATTTCAGTGCCACCGCTGTAAGCTGCAGGCAAAGCTCTGATTTCCCTCACACCCACTTTTTTTTTTTAGGTAACTTGGTAACTTGACATCTACGTGGCTCCTTGAATAAGTTGGAGAAATTGGACTGCTTGTTTATAAACTTTTCTATCAAGTCCAGCCCTGAGACTGAGCCGGCACTCTGACGGGGTGGGTACAACTCCCAGGCCTGTGGGAATGGGTGAGAAAAATCTCAGTGTTAGTGGAGGAACTGAATAAATAACTTCCAGGGCCGGTGATGGTTGTCTGGGATGTCTCGTGGCTTGTTACCTGGTCTCAAATTCAGGGTCACTGATTTAAAATGCAAGTGCTGTTCTGCAAAGAATGGTCACTAGAGCTAAACAAAGTCTCATGTGATAATCAATAGTACAACAAAGATCTAAAAAGACAAATAATTCCTCTCCCACTCATAGCTTTCCCTAAAAGAAAGCTAACTAACCCTCCCATATTCTACCCTATAATTCTGCCCTTTTCGAGCAATGCAAAATTAGTTTTTCAAAATACTTAATACAAACTCACTAAAGGCTCCTTAGTTGCCTTCAATCTAAACTTGCGCCATTTGTTTGTCAGTGTGCTGGAAAGTAAATTCCCACCCCTGTATTCATGAACTTAATCTGAGGTACCCAACAAGACTCTTTCCTTGAACCTTACAGACCTTTTCTATTTGTGTTCCATTCCATTGCCCTGCCTCCATCACTCACCGCAAGAAATAACAAAGGCCCAGAGATAAAGACTGAACAAAACTGGAGAAGCATTTCAGAAAGTTTTTCTCCTCTTTCCAAGGAAGGTAAGTTATCGTTGGTGTTACTTCTTAAATAGGAGAAAGTGTGACTAAGTCTGAATGCCTGGAATGGGGGACTGTTAGAAAGCTAGTAAATCTCTCACTCCTTTAGCTCACAGTGCCTAATAAGAAGCAAGGAGAAAACAAGTAATTTTGAATGAAGAGACAGGGTTTGTGGCGTGGTGAAAAAGCCTGAAAACCACATTACCCGGAATGAATTGATGCACTTGACAGATGCTTGGGTAAGTTCTATTTCCCGGTTAGTTCGTAGGTTTAAAAATATTAAACAGTGTCTCACAAACAATTAAAGAAGAGGTGAAAGATTGTGGATTATTTGGTAGTTGATGGCTCTGGCATGTTGAATGTATCTCAAAATGCAATGCTCTTGACAAGAAACTGTATCTACTTGTAACAGGAATGTAACAGGAAAGTATGCCAATTCTTCAGAAACACTGAGGACACAGTTTAGGAAGCACTGAATTAAAATTGAGGTGATGGCGGGAAAAGACCTTTAATTTGCAAGCAGCTGAACTTTTTTTTCCTTATTTTCTCAGAAGACCTTAAGTCAAGTCTGATCTCTTCATCCTGAGGACAATTCTGCTTCCCTAGGGACATCTTCTGCCTAAACCGCACACTCAAAGACTGGCCTTTCAAAGGATTTAAAGTGGGAAGCTAGCAAATAGATACTTCCTTACTGTGATTGGGATGAAGAGGAGTAGACAATTACCAATTCTGACCTCCAAAAGGGGTGGGTAAGTGGGTGGATTATTGGATTCTCCAAGAAAATACATACTATAACCAACCTCGTATTTTGCCATTAACAGAGCAAACACGACTCACTTGCATTATTTTAATAAAACAATTGTTAAGTGTTGAATCGCTTTAGAGGCTTCTAAATTCACCAGATATGCTTTTATTGTTGGAGTATTCTCATATGTGCTTGCAAATTGTTGCTTAGAAGGGGGAGGAGAATGAAGTACTTGAGATAAACAAACAATAACTTGGAAGCCCTTTTCAAAAACAGTTTGCATTTTTGTTTCAGACATTTCTTAAGATAAATATCTCAAAAATATTACCTCGTGTTTCAGGGGAGGTTTTAAATGGAAAATACTCATGAACGAATGTTGAAATACCAACCTCCGGATTTATAAAGCAACTCTTCAGTCTTTAGGATTAGGAAGCTCAGGTCTATTTTTTAAAGGAAGGACCTAATTACTACTTTGAGATATTTATGTTACTCAAATGACACCATACTTTCAAACACTTGTCAAAAAGGCAAACCCCGAAAAGATCAGTGAAAAGCTAACACTTGTAATATTAACTATACAAAACATGTATACCGATTTAGCCAATAATTTCCCTTTTTAATTCAAAGTGCACCAAAGGAGAAATTTGCCGAGGTCAAATAAAGGCCCTTTGGCAGTTCAGGAGGGAGAGGGGGAGGGGGAAGGCGAGAGGGAGGGACGCTAGAGGAACGGAAAACAAACTGGAGGCATTCGGTCTACAAGGCAGGTAACGTTCCGGAAGCCGGTGAGTTGGAGAAGTCAGCTGGGCACTCCACAGTTTCCCAGGGCCGTACTGCTTCACACTTCTGGGCATTTTCCTTTAAACCTGGCCCTGTGTTGGAGAAGTGCAGCAGGAGGGGAATTTTTCGGTGTTGGGAGGTGGCAGGTAGGAAAGGAAACCTGATCCGCCCCAAAAAGGCAGCAATTAAAGTCTTAACTACGACCCATCTGTCGTGGGACACCCCCGCCCCTTTCCCATTTCCCCAGCAAAGTCGTCCCCGAGCCCTTTGTCTGAGCAGGGGAGAAGAGGAGACAGGTTCTACCATCCTAAACAGCGAAAGGAAAGACTTTGACCAGACAGGGCGCACAGCAGGCGCTGCGCCCGAGCCCAGAGCCGTTGAGATGTGCTGCCGGGGTGTGGCGCCTCTTCGGGGAACTGGGCCCTTTGGCTCCTCGCTCGTCAGACTCTGCCCTGCTCTGCCGCTCCAACAGCCCTTTCAGCTCGAAGCCATCCAGAGACCTTCCCGGCCTAGCCTTTAAGGACGGTCGCACGCAGACCTTTCCCAACCTGGCCCCTTGGCAACTTTCAACCTTCAATAAGACTCACACCTTCTCTCCCACTTCCTCAGCAAACTGGGTTTTCCCACCACCCCAGCACAGCTGCCCAGCGTCCCCGCGGCGCATCAGACGCGTGCCCAGCCCAGACTCTCTCCTTGGCACCATCTTTCTCGACTCGCACGGCAGGGGCGGGAGGGGACCCTCTCTGAAAGCCTGAGCGAGGGGTCTCTGGAAGAGCTCACGCTCTCTGGAATGAGCAGGGCAATGGGGTAGGAAGGGAATATTATTTTTGAGGTGCATTTTCTTCGTTTGAGGGCTTCACTTTGCATTGGTTTCTTTTTGGAGTGGAACTGGCCAGAGACACTCCAATCCTGGGGTGCGGGTCCGCTAGAGCATCGCTCGGACTGCGCCCCCACACCGTTTCCAGGGTTCTCGCAGGAAGAGGACGCGCATCCCAGACCACGCTTGGCTCCATGTCGGGTACCCGCTACCACGCGCTCCGCACACATCCGGTCGGGCTCACTCACCAGCCAGATGGCCCCCTGGGCTGTTGCTACGGGCCGTGGAAGCCGCAGGGCGCAGCCACTCACCTCCGGGCCTCTCCTCCGACTGCCAGTGCGGGCTCGTGGCTTCCACATCCTCCTCGCCACGTCGCTAGTGCTGGCCGGGTGCTGGCCCTGCAGGCCCGGGGGCTCAGCCCTGCACGATCGCCGGCCCGCGACCCTCTGCGACCAAGAGGGTGGGTGATGCTGATTTCGGCGAGCTCCCGGCGGCGCCAGCCCGGGATTCGGAAACCCGCTCACGCCGAGGCTTCCCGGGAGAACTGTGCCGACTCGACAGCACGTCCGGGGAGTCGGGATGGCGCAGCGTAGCCGGGTCAGGGTGTTGGCGAGGCGGAAGAGCGACTGCGGCCACTTGTTCCGCGCCTACAGGTCGCGGTACAGGTCGTGCCGCGGCGGCGCAGACACATTCCTGCAGCCCCCAGTGCGGCCGGGAAAGAAGCGGGGCGCACCCCGGCCGTCGGGGGTTGGTGGTGGAGGTGGGGATTGGGGTCACTAAATTCTGTTGCCTTTCTCCGCTCCAGTTTCAGCGTTTAGAACGCTCCAAGAGAGCGAGCTGAGCGCAGGCATTTTAAAAAAGGCTGTGGCCGGGCTCTTGGTGGAAACGCGTCCCAGCAAGCGCGCGCGTGTCTGTGTGTGTCGGGGGTGGGCTCCTGTCCCAGTCGAGGTTCCTTGGGGCGCGATATGACACCGCTTATTTCCTCGCCTCTCGCATTCAACTGCGGGGACGGAGCGAGTCTTTTCCAAGCGTATGCCATGCTATTATTATTATTGTGTTGACAAAACCACAAACACCTAACGAGCCTCCCAAGGCCTTTAATTCTCAGGGGCGTCTGGGGAGGCCAGTTACCTGCTGGCGTCTTCCGAACGGTCCAGACTCGGTGAGGAGACGCCGGGAGCCCGGGAACCTGCAGCCTCTGACCCTAGAGGAAGAAAGAGGGCCATGATGGAAGCGGAGTGGCTGGGACCCCGGCCCCGACCCGGCAGAACCCTGCGGGGTTGGGGGATTAGAGGGGAAAGCTGGGATTTCGCTGCCGGAGGCTTCCTGGCGGCAGCTTTCCAGAGGAGCAGGGTTGAGGAATACAGCCCGGCGTTTGCCCCCGAGCGAGACTCCCCTTCCTTATTTAGTCCTAGCACAATGATTTTAGATGATGTCACTTAGAGCTAAACGAGAAAATTGATCTCAGATTTGCTTGGCCTCTAAAGCCTGGTTAAGCAGATTGAGAATTAAAAAGACGTGGGGGGAGCAAAGTGGGGGGTGGGGGTCGGGGAGCGCCGTGTGCGCCCCAGAGGGTGCGCGTGGACGGGAGGGCGCGGCGCGCGGCGAGAGCGCACCCGCCTCTTCTGGGCGGGGAACGTCACTCGCCAATGAAAAGTAGCCGCTGACTGCGGAGGAAAAAAAAAAAGTTTTCCTGTTGACTGTTGGAAGCGAATTGAGCAATTATCTAGTTTACCTTCTCCTCTTGGAAGTTAACGATTGGCGAGATCTTGGCTGCGTTATTGACACAACACTTTCTATTGATAGAAATAAGTAGTGATTGTCCCCGAGTCATTGGTGCGCCAAGAACTCGGCGATGGGCTGGCAGGAGTCCATTGGGCTGGGCAGGCAGGTTCGGCCGGTGATGCTGGGGAGAAGGAGGCGGCGGCTGCTGGTGGTGATGGTGCCCGTCCCCCTCTCCGCAGGTCTGTGACAAGCGGCGAACAAGGCAACGACGACGGCGCAACCCGGCCCCGGCTGACGGACTCTGGCGACTCCGACATGGACAGTAGCTGCCACAACGCTACGGCCAAAATGCTAGCGACGGCTCCGGCCCGGGGCAACATGATGAACACGTCCAAACCCTTGGCCTTCTCCATCGAGCGAATCATGGCGCGCACCCCTGAGCCCAAGGCCCTGCCTGTCCCCCACTTTCTGCAGGGAACCGTGCCCAAGGGAGACCCCAAGCATCCTCTCCATCTCAACTCGTCGATCCCCTGCATGATTCCCTTCGTGCCTGTGGCGTACGACACGAGCCCCAAAGCAGGACTGACGGGCTCCGAGCCGCGGAAGGCGAGTCCCGAGGCGCCGGCGGCGCCCGCAGCGGCATCTGCCGCGCCCGCGTTCAGCTGCAGCGACTTGCTCAACTGCGCGCTCAGTCTCAAGGGCGACCTGGCCCGCGACGCGCTGCCACTGCAGCAGTACAAGCTGGTAAGGCCGCGTGTGGTCAACCATTCCTCCTTCCACGCCATGGGAGCCCTGTGCTACCTGAACCGAGGGGACGGCCCGTGCCACCCGGCTGCCGGCGTTAACATCCACCCCGTGGCTTCCCTACTTCCTCAGTTCCCCTTTGCACCCGCAACCCAAAACGTATTTAGCCGAAAGGAATAAACTGGTGGTCCCGGCGATGGAGAAATACCCCTCCGGGGTAGCTTTCAAAGACTTGTCCCAAGCCCAACTGCAGCATTATATGAAAGAAAGCGCCCAGCTTTTTGTCGGAAAAAATCGCCTTCAAAACCTCCGACTTCAGCCGAGGCTCTCCTAATACCAAGCCCAAAGTTTTCACTTGCGGAAGTGTGTGGAAAGGCAAGTACCGAATTCTGAAAGAAGTCCCCCTCTTTCTCTCCCGCCCTCTCTTCCTCCCTTCTACCGTTTTATTTTGTAACGATTTGCAAAGTCTCTTGTTTTAAGGGTCTCTGCCTCCCATCCCTCCCCCTGCCCAGTGTAATTTCAATGTGCTTCTTGAGCTAACCTGTTCTACACGTGTTTAACTTGAAGGTCTTTAACGCGCACTATAACTTAACCCGTCACATGCCGGTGCACACAGGAGCCAGACCCTTCGTTTGCAAAGTGTGTGGAAAAGGCTTTCGGCAAGCCAGCACCCTGTGCAGGCACAAGATCATTCATACCCAGGTGCGTTCCTCTCCGTTTCCTCGCGTTTTGCTTCAGAACGGTGCGTGTGTGTAAATGCATATATAATTAACGAACCCAAACGCTGTAGAGTAAATGTGCTCTCTGGACAGCCGGGAATGGAGTGTATTATTTGCCTTTGTTCTGCTGAAAAGCATGAAAAAGAGCATGATGTGTGTTTGAGTTTGCAGGGCTCCACTTAGTACCAAGACCTTAACCTCTCGGCTTTCCTTCCCTGGCATTTAGGAAAAACCTCACAAATGTAACCAGTGTGGCAAAGCATTTAATCGAAGTTCCACTTTAAACACGCACACCCGAATACATGCAGGCTACAAACCATTTGTGTGTGAATTCTGTGGCAAAGGATTCCATCAAAAAGGTATGCAACTGAGGAGATGCTGTCTTTCAAAGGAGCCCCAAGGAAAGCCCCGTTTAATTGTTCTCAGGGGGTATTTAGAAAATGATCTTTTTAAAGTACAGCAGTGATTCACATTTGTTGCCGTTCTAACCTTCTACTGGCTGGTCTGATTAGTATAGAAAAAGGCATGGTTCGTTGCTGGGGCCCTTTCCTTTAAACCGTTTGTTTTCCATTTATGTCATTGGATTTAAAATGTGCACTTAAAATGCGGAAGGCACACTTCACTGTGAAGGTTTAGTCCTAGTCTTGGGGCAGGAGGTGTGGGTGGTTTGCCAAGGCTCCATCCTGCACAGGCTTGGGAGCTCTTCCACTTGTCTCCTTGTCCCTCGGACTCCTCTTTCCTCTTCAACTTAAGCTTTGCAGATCCACAGCCCATCGTTTCTCTGTTTCAGGGAATTACAAAAACCACAAGTTGACCCACAGCGGGGAGAAGCAGTTCAAGTGTAATATCTGTAACAAGGCTTTCCACCAGGTCTACAATCTCACCTTCCACATGCACACCCACAACGACAAGAAGCCCTTCACGTGCCCCACGTGCGGCAAGGGCTTCTGCAGGAACTTTGACCTCAAGAAGCACGTCCGCAAACTTCACGACAGCAGCCTGGGGCTGGCGCGCTCGGCTACTGGGGAGCCCGGCGCGGACCCGCCACCTCCACTACAGCAGCAGCCGACCGCGCCGCTGCCGCCGCTGCCGCCGCCGCTGCCGCCCCGGGGGCCCCTGCAACCTGGCCTCCATTAGGGGCCACCAGTGATCAAGGCCAAAGTCCTTTCCCTCCACCGCCGCAGTTCCCACCACCGAGGCTGAAGCAGAACCGAGCTGGCCCTGCCGGTTTTAGCCCTCCCCTCAGAACCCAGGGCATGTTGGGCCCCACACTTTAGCGCCGATCAGAAATCTCTGCATTCCCCGGCCTTTCGCCTCTTGCATGCTCCTGCTAAATGGTTTTGTGTATTATATTCTATATAGGCACTAACAATTATGAGAAAATTGGGGGGAGGGTGCTGTTTGCTTTCTGATTTTATTTTTAGTTTGAAAACTATTCATCTCGGGTGGAGAGATGGTGTTTTGCTTTGTTTTGTTTTTAAAAACAAATTTCTGCTGTATTTATTGAGATCTGTATTATCCTACCCGGGAATGCTGCACCCTTCTAATTTTATTATTGTATATATTTCCATTGTGTTGATTTTGCCTTCTCAAGATGCCTGATGATTGTTTAATATCATTTCCTCTTTCCCCGAGGTAAGAAAACGCTGTGTGTATGTTATATATACACGCATACATGTGTGTGCCTATAAAGGCACACTCCATATTCGTGAGCACTCACGCACATATGCATTAGATAAGGGTGGTTCATTATGGATGGATTTGAATTTTGGTTCTGATTCTTGCACGTGGAAATGAATTCATTGACTGTTGGAAATAAATATTGGAACATGCTTATTTAATCAACAAACTTTGAGGCTCTGTTATTTTTTTTTTCTGCTGGAAATCACTGATTTTCCCTTCATCCTTTCTCCTTTTGAACAATGTTCAATCCTGGATTAGTATCATCTAATGTTTGGTCTGAAGGGTGGGAGGGGAGTAGGAGGAGGCTTCCAGAAGAGATACGGGAAGTCTCCTCAAATAATTACAACTTCTCATGAAATTTGGTAAAGTTCAGGTCCAGGAGATTGGAAGTTTTCTGAGAAGCTTGTCTTTCTCCTGAGCCATCTGATATGTTTCATGGAAACAACCAAATTAGGACACAGTAATGGTATCCCCCACAAGCACTCAATTCCAATAAAGCTCTACCAGGTATCTATTGTTTGCATCCTGAAGGCACAGAACCGATTTGTACACAGCTGGCAAAGGCAGCCTCTGTGTTTTTACCTGCGTGCATATGTTTATAGACGACTTTACTTCCTTTCAAGGAGGAAACATGGATGAAAACCAAACTGTGTCGGGTGCCAGGTCCTTGAAAATGCTTCAAGTGTTAATCAGCAACTCCGCTGTGAGCGCGGGCTCTCGTGTTTTCTAACTGCAAGTCTCTCCTGTTTTCTTGCCAAAACAGTGAAACAACTGCTAAAGACTTTAATTAAGAGGGTAATTAGTTCAGATTTATCAAAGCCGGGTGGTTATACTATTAGCTGCTCAGTAGAAGCTGCCAGACTAGCTCACAGCACTACACAGCCTTCCCGCTGCCCTGGGGCCACGTCCAGCGAGGAAGGCTCTGGGAATGGGGAGTACGGAGGGGGGGGAAGGGGGATGGAAGTAGGGGTCCCCACCACTTCGTCAACTGGATGGGTGTGTCTAGCCCCCTACGAGGTGTTCTCGAGCTCCTGCGGAGTTCGGCGGCCCGCACACTTCATCCCGGAGGCCCAGCCCAAACTCAGACTCCAGAGCGCCGGATACACTCTGGGCTGAGCGGCCTCTCCAGCTCCTGCAAGCGCCCCAAAAGCTGCGGGAGGGGAGGTGTAGAGAAGGTGTTTGCACCAGGGTCTCGCTTCCTCGCTTCACTGGGGGGGGGGGGTGTCTGGCGACGCTCAAGGAACTTCACCTGGGGAGGGAGAGAGGCAGAGAGAGAGAGAGAGAGAGAGAGAGAGAGAGAGAGAGAGACAGAGACAGAGAGACAGAGACAGAGACAGAGACAGAGACAGAGACAGAGACGGAGAGATCAGACAGAGGACAGAGAGATCAGACAGAGAGAGAGACAGAGACAGAAACAGAGACACCTGAAGGGGTAGAGTCAATTTCCTGGGCAACCTAAACTTCTCTTTAAAGGCTGGGAAGAATTGCCGATTCCTGGAGCCAAGAGGCGTTAAACTCCAGACCTAAGAGGCAGGACCGTAACCCTCAGCCCCTGAGGGGCGACCTCAGGCGTGGAACTCCTCTAAGCCTCGCCCCACCGGGGCCTCATTCCAGTTAGCAGGGACGCTCCCCGCCTCCTCCCGCCTGGCCCCAATCACAGAGCCAAGCTCAGGATCCTCAAAAGCCGGCACTCCTAATTGCACCTGAAGAAGTCTAGTTCAGCCCTTCCAGCTTTTGACCCTTTGCTTCCTCCTAGCCCAAGGGCACTGGAGCTTTGAAAACCCAATCCAAGAGTTGCATCAAATCTCCTCCTTTCACTTTTCCTGATCGCCCTACATCCTCACCTTAGAGCTTCACTGGGACCCAGTTGTGGCTTGATGTGGCTTAGAAAACACATTCGAACTTTCCCGATTTCGTAGCTACGATTTGGTAGCTGGATGGAGACTGGGAAATGTGATCAAGTTTCAGGAGCTCGGTCATTCTCTCACGAGAATGTTCGTGGCACAGAGAAATGCCCCCTGAGTTCCTGGAGAACCTCTTCTTCCAGGGGGCTTAGAGGCATTTTGACCTCATCCAATTTGTTCTCTTTAAGAAAATTGGATGAGGTCAGGACTCCTTATAAAAGGGCAGGAAGTCAGCTTCACTTCTTGAATGTTTCCTCAAAGAAATCTCATAATGCAATTCCTCCAGTTTCAATTGGCATCGTTCTTAGAGGTGCAAAGTGAAAGGAACATTGTGAGGAACATTATTAAGCCTTAAAATAGTTGCAGTTTAGAAGTTGTTAGTGTGTTATTTATCTTCTACCTAGAACGCTTTGACTTTATTGAAAAGTGGGATTTTATGGAAGGGGGAGAATTGTGCTGTCTATTTCTCTGTGTCCTCACACACTCACATGCACACACACATACACACACACTACTCAAACTGAGTTTGTATGGGTCTTACTTAGGATGGCACAGCTCTGGTCTCAGAGAAGGCAATCTACCTTGTTTGTTCTTCACCAGAAGTTAGCCAGCAAATTCTCTTGGGTTTAGTCAGGAAGAGAGACCTGCAGAGGGAAGTGATTTCTTTTCAACCTTCTGTGTTGGAATGCACTTCTGTTATAGAGGAAGGCAGCTGATAGGGCTGCAGGGACCAATTTTAGAAAAGTACAGACTATAGTATTATGTACTATTTAGCTTTGGAAATCAGAATACAGAACAAAACTAAAAATGTAAGTAGTTAATTCATTCCTACCAATTTTATTTTAGCTCAAAAACCCAATTCGGACCTAGTGATCTTTCCCCAAACCATATAATTTATTCTCACTTATAGTTTTAAATTGCTGTCCAGGGATGTGTTCAGTGGTAGAACTATTGCCTTTCGTGGGTGAGGCCCTGGGTTCCATTCCTGCTGGCACTTTAGAAACACTTTAGAGACTAACTATGTGTATATATATATATATATATATATATATATATATATATATATGCATATGTGCATGTTTGCAAGCAGATAACTGTGCAAGAATTAAGACGTGGAATAAGGAAAAAAGAATTAGAATAAGGTGCAGATTTAGGGGCAAATGAAGCATTATGTAAGTACCTTTATCAAAGCAATCTTCTCTCATTAGTGATGACTGGAGTTTAGTGAACATAAAACTTGACTCCTTTCTAAGTGTGAAAAAAAGTAGTCGACAAGGTACATTGACATCATAATTTCTAGAGTTTGTGCACTCTGCTTCATAGATTTTTTTAATAGAAATGGTGGTTATCATTATCAAAATAATTTTTGGTAATTTGGTGACAATAAAGTACTGATTAATAATGCAAGGGCTATAATTTGATTTTACATCAAATAAAAACTATGCAACACAAGGCATAAATTAGATCAAAATGTTTTCTTAGTCATGAAAAATCATTGGAGAGAGTCAATCTCAGGTATATATAAAGTGTACATTAAAAGCCCCCTGATTACTTTGTTAATGGTTACATTTCTTGACTATAAAATTAAAGACTAATCTTAATTTCACTGGCTGAGAATATGATGTTATTGAATCTGAATAAAATGTTCAAGAAGACAATGGTTTCTTTTGCCATGATTTGCCAAAAGCAGTTTGGCTCAGAAGCTACAGGTTTGGATCAGTTTTAGTAAAAACCAAGGTAAATAAATAAATGATGTTTATAAACAGAAAATATTGAATGGATTTCAATGCTTCTAGAATCAATAATCCATTCTAGTTGCAGGTTAGGTGAACTAAAAACAAATAATGATCTCTTCATTATAGACTTGTCACTTAACTGATCTGCCTATTAAAACCATTGCCAGTTCATGTCAAGATAGGCTATCTATTCTAGTCAATTGAGTAGAATAAAAAGTCTACTGAAGAAATTAACTTGATAGAAAAAAAATCTACCTTTATTATTACATTTCTTCTAGTTGTATTGTGATATGTCGCCTATAATGAACTTTGAGGAAAATTCCAAGTCCTTCATGCCCTTGAACGGGCACAAAGGTAATGCAAATAACCATGTACATTTCTGTTCAAGTTTGAGGTGACATAGGTGTCAAATGAAATCATGGTGCTATCGGTTTTATGGAGATCAAGTTACTAAACCTATATGAAATAAAATTCTGTCAATACAAGCCTCTAGGGCTAAAATTTGGCTGTCAAACAAACAAACGTTGCTCTCAGGTGCAAAAAGTGTGGATGTGTAGAGTGGGGCATCACATATCAACTTCTAACTGGAACTAGAAATCTATCACAACATGAAGCACAGATCTCTAATTTCACCTAATTCTGTTTTTCCTGATAACTAACTATAATATTAACTTTTGTGGCTGAGAAATCTGAAAATTCAAACAAACATGGAGACCTACCACAGTAACACAGAGGTAATGTCTTTTGAAAATTCACTATAGAAATAAAATTTGGGGCCAGAAAAATATTTCAGTGGGCTGGAGTTTTTCATAAAGAAGCCCTAGCTAGTATTGGTACCAAGCACTGCATGGACCCCTGAGCACCATCTGGGGTGGCTCAAAAACAGATCAAGCAAATACAAAAAAGAAGTAAAACTTGTCAGTTAAATCTGAACCAAATCTTTTGTGAATGAGCTGTTCTCCAAGGGTAACATGTTTACATGTATCTCTAAGATTTCAGTACTAATGAATTGCACTAGTTCTTTTGGAACTATGTATTCAGTTATATAAGGGTGTGCTAATGTCAGAGATTTGCTTTAAAATAAGACAGAAAAGGGGAAGTGTGTAATGGTAATTATTGAATTAGATTGCCCATGACTTGGTTAATGCTAATGGTGAATAAAAGCAAAAAAGATATGATTATATTTCATATTCTCAGTACTTTGGTTTAACTTTAATTTCACATGGAGTATCTTATTCCATAGATAACTATATCATGATATGAACAGTTTGTCCTGAAAATTCTTATAATTCTGTCATCATCCTGTTTTATTTTCACACGATCTCATTTAGTTTGTTTCCAGTACAATATAGGTTGCAGTATAATAGAAAGTTTTAAATTGCTTTGCTTATTTCTTTTTGTGATTTGGGCCCAGACCCCACCATGCTCAGTAAACCAGGGTTTACTCCTGGCTCTGTGCTCAGGGATCACTCCTGAAAGCCTAGGGGAATATATGCAGATCCAGGGGTTGAACTTGTATTAGCTACATGCAAGGTTTGTGCCCTATCCGCTGCTATTTTTCTCTAGCCTCAAGGAGCTTTAAAGATTTCGTATAGTCTGAGAACACCAGATGAGTGAGGGAGCAGGCGTCATGGAGGTGACACAGAGGGTTGGTTGGGGTCTTGGTTTCTTTGGTGGTAATGAGGTGAGATGACGGCATACTCCGATATCAATGGCAACACTATTATAAGCTCATTACCTAAACTATAATCAATTTACATATACCCATTTTACTAAAAACTTGCTTAAAATAAATTTGAGGTTACCAGAGAGATAATATAAGAGTGGTAAAGAACCATACATGTACATATCGCTTCCCCGCGATAGCCCAGCGGGAAGGGCGTTTGCCTTTCAAGCAGCCGGCTCATGCCGGCCGGGTTTGGTTCCCGGCATCCCATATGGTCCCCGAGCACTACCAGGAGTGATTCCTGAGTGCAGAGCCAGGAGAAACCCCTGAGCATCGCCGGGTGTGACCCAAAAAGCAAAAAAAAAAAAAAAACCATACATGTACAGAATTTAGTGAAAATCAATGCATAAAAGAAAAGCTGTCTCAGGGTTCTAGTCATTCTAAGTCTTAAAAAAATCAGAAGCAATATGCAGTATTAATTTATCAACTTATTCAAAGTGCAAGACACCAGCTTAGATTCTAGTAGGCAAGCAGGAATAAAATCCAGATAACTTTATATTCCTGAATTTGCATACTAGCAGAGAAAACAGAACTCAAACAGTATAATTATGGAGGAGAGTTTTTATATATTCATATGTGTTCTTTGGGTAAACTGAAATTCAGTGATCTATTTCTTTGTCACTAATAATAGGACTTTTCAATAGGAAGGAGAGTAGTGGGGAATTGGTAGCCCAGAGGATATATGTAAGACTCGTAGATATCTTTTCTGTCACTGTGACTATTTTATAACTGGTGCCTGCTCACTAGAGAGCAGGGATACAACTAGGTATACAAGAGTGCACAGGTCAATCTCCTACCACAAAGAATCCAAGATGTTAACAGTGCCAATACTGAGAAACTCTTATTAAGAGGCTCTAATTCCTTAGAATTTAATGGTGTCAACCCGTCTTTTCATCTGACCTGTTTGTTTGATTGTTGCTTCACAGTCTATCCAATTATGGCCCTTCCTATCAATTGCTATTAAGTTTATCTGGTAAAATTTTATTTCATATTTATTTATAGTACAATAGCCATTGTGTTTATTGTCATTTTTACTTCCTGCTGTAAGTCCTAGTCTATTTACTCCTTGTTTCTTATATTGCTAAGAATATAAGAAATAGTTTGAATTATTTTTTATAAGACTTTTTTGAAGTTCTTTCTCACAAATACAACCTCTTATCACCTTGATATGTTTCTATCACTTAGTTGCTTTCCAAATTATATGCACATTTTCTTATGAGTTTGAGCATTTGTTTACTTTTATTATATGCTAGCAGTATATACATATTGTTGAATCTAGATTTTATATCCTTTAAAAAGTTGGTCATTAATTTGTTTATGGAACTGCTTGATGTTGTTGGAGTTTAACTAATATAAGACATGTTAGAGTTTTTATGCTATCTATGGACTGAATGCTCTGGTATTCAACAGTTTCAACTGGTATTCAACAGTTTCTTACTAGTCAGAATTTCCAATATTTCACTCATTGGGCAAACTCTAAATTCTCTCTCTGGCTCAGAGTCCTCAGGGCTTACTATCAAGCAGTCTTCTCATGAAATTGATCTTCTTGAATATATAACTTATTATTGGTTAAAGACTAAAAGGAGACCCAATATTTATCTGTGTGTTTATTGGTCTTTTTGGGTCACACTCATGCTCAGGGGCTACTCCTGGCTCTGCATTCAGGAATTACTTCTGGCTTAGGGAACCATATGGGATTATGGGAATGAAACCTGGTGGGCATATGCAAGGCAAATGCCCTACCCATTATACTATGACTCCAGCGCCATCAATACTTATTTTTGAAGCTCCTTTCTATACCTGTTTCATTCCTGTCCTGTACACAGTCTACAGTTTCCAAGACTTGTGTCAGCTCCATGCTCTGATGTTTGTTTTTTTTTTCTATCCTGTGACACATTTGCTCACTGCTTGAACTCACTTCCTGTCTATTTTTTATTTATTATTTTCAACAAAGGGACTCCAAGAAGAAATCCTGTTAATATGGAGTTTATCTGGTGCTTTTTTTTTTTTTTTTTTTTGGGTCACACCCAGCAATGCTCAGGGGTTACTCCTGCTTCTGCACTTAGGCATTACTCCCTGTCGGTGCTTGGGGGACCATACAGGATGCTAGGGATCTAACCCGGGTTGGCTGCATGCATGCAAGGCAAACATCTGACCCCACTGTACTGTCGCTCCAGCCCCTGGTGTATTTTTTCTTGTTTTGAAAATTGCTCTTCTACATAGTCTGTTGTTCTATGCCTGAAGTGGTTCCTTGATGTATTTTGTTCATTTTTATAATTTCTTCTTTTTTTCTTTGGGGGGCAACATACAGCTGTGCTCAGGGCATACTCCTGGCTGTGCTTTCAGGGATCACTCCCTGGAGGGCTCATGGATCATGTGGGGTGCTGGGAATTGAACCTGGTTGGTAGCATGCAAGGAAAGTGCCTTACCATATATCTTTCTGGCATCTATTTTTTTCAGTTTATTAATTAAAATTTTATTTTTGTTAATTGAATCACAGTGAGATAGGTATTCACAAAATTGTTCATGATTGATTGGACTTAGTCATATCATGTTCAATACCCACCTGTTCACCATTGTACGTTTCCTACCACCAATGTCCCCAGCCCCCTTACCTCTATGACAGGCACTTTCCTAGTCTCTCTCTCTCTCCCTCTTTCTCTCTCATCCTCCCTCTTTTCTCTTTCTCTGATACTCATTTCTCCATTATTGTTGGAACTAAATATTTAAGGGTTTTTTTTCTAAAGCATTTAGTGCAGTCATGAAATTGTATGTAGAAAGAACTTTATAGACTGCTTTCCTTAGGAAAGATCTTTGACAAGGCAGACAACAGGATGGTAACAAATAGTGAATTGAGCAACAGTGAACAACTTTTAGAACACACACAACACTTAAAGCAAATTTTTCTTTCTGGTGGGGCCTGTTGGGCTATGTCTGACTGTGTTCGGCTCATTGCTTACTCCTGGCTCTATGCTCTTGAAACACCCCTGGTAGAGTTCAGGGTACTAAATGTGGTGCCTTACCTGATGTTATAGTGCTGTAACACCAAAGAAAACAGTTACCTTTTTCTTTTGAATTTTCTTTATTATACCACAGTGAGATATACAGTTACAAAAATGTTCATATATGTTTTTCAGTTATACAGTGTTCCAGCACTCATCCCTCCACTGGTGCCCATTCAAAGGAAGCAGTTTAAATTGTGCTTTACATAATAACTGAATTAACTGAATTTTCAACTCTTTTGAATAGTTAAAATTTTCCATTTGAAAAAATTTGCTTTAAAATTGAGTTTGTGATTAAAATTATTAATAAATGTTTCTCACATAAATAATTCCAACATCACACCCATCACCAGTGTACCCATTTTTTCCTCCTCAAGGACCGCAACATTCCTTCCTCCCAGTCCCCATCCCCAGCTCAATTGTGTGGACCAGTACTCCCATCATGCTATCTTGGAACTTTTATTGCTAACTTGCTGTGTACCTATCAGTCCCACACATGCGAGAGATCATTTTGTATCTGCTGACTTATCACTGACTTTACTCAGCATATCCTCTCTATCCATCTGTGTTGCTGCAGATTTCATGATTTTGTTCTTTCTCAGAGCTGTATACTATTCCATTGTGTATGTACCTTTTCCTCTTCCTCTACTGCTCTTCCTCCTTTTCTTCCTCCTTCTTTTTCTTCTCTTCTTCTTTCCTCCTCTTCCTCTTCCTCCTCCTGTCTCTCTTCTCCTCCTCCCCTCTTCTCTTCTTCCTCCTGCTCCTTCTTCTCCTCTTCCTCTACTGCTCTTCCTCCTTTTCTTCCTCCTTCTTTTTCTTCTCTTCTTTCCTCCCTCTTGCTCCTCCTCCTCTTCCTCTTCTCCTCCTCCTCTTCTTCTCCTTCTCTTTCTCCTCCTTCTCCTTTTTCTTCTTATCCTCCCTCCTCCTTCTTCCCTATTCCTCTACTGCTCTTCCTCCTTTTTCTTCCTCCTTTTTCTTCTCTTCTTTCCTCCTCTTTCTCCCTCCTCCTCCTTTTCCACTTCCTCCTCCTCCTCTTCCTCTTCTTATCCTCCTCCTCCTTCTTCTTCCCTCTTCCTCTACTGCTCTTCCTCCTTTTCTTCCTCCTTCTTTTTTCTTCTCTTCTTCTTTTCCTCCTCTTCCTCCTCCCTCTTCCCTCTCCCTCCTCCTCCTCCTCCTCCTCCTCCTTCTTCTTCTTCTTCTTTCATTTTTTTCATTTTTTGGTGACACACTCAGAATTACTCAAACTTTCTCCCTTGCTCTGCACTCAGGGATCATTCCTATAGAGCTTAGGAGACCATATGGGATTCTGTGTTTCAAATCCAGGTCATTCACGTGCATACCCACTTTACACTCTGGACTTAACCACAACTTCTTGATCTATTAATCTGTTATTGAGCATTTGAGTTGTTTCCATGTCTTGGCTCTGTGCTAAGTACAGCAATATATATAGATGAACATATATATTTCAAACTAATGTTTTCATGTTTTGGGAATAGATATTAATAAGGTGCAATCGCTGTATGGGATGTGAGCTCTATTCCTATTTTTTGTATAGATATGCATATTGCTTTTTAATAGAGACTGAACCAGATTACAATCCCACCAGGATTCATTTTTCACCAGAGCCCACAAACACTATTTGCAGACTTTTTGATATGTTCCATTCTCACATGTGTGAGATGATATATCATTGTTGTTTTTATTTGTATTTTCCTAATTATAAGTGATTATGAGCACTTTTTAATGCCTTATATTTGGTGAAATATCTGTTCATCTCCATGCTCCATTTATGAATGATGTTATTGGATTTTTTGGGTGAAAACTCTCCATTTTAAACTTTTATATGTTCTTTAACTATTACTCAGTGTCTGGAATAATATTTACATCCTACCAGGTGCTCAATCTTTGTTGAATCTTTACCAAATAAACAGTGTGTGTGCAACTACTTATGAGACAGAATAAAGCTATGTAGGTCTGGGTAGGTATAAATAAAATAACCCTTATTAGTACTGAAAAGATTGTGCAGGGCTTTGAGCCAAGCATTGCTCCCGAAGAACACCCTTATTAGTAAAGTAGCATTTGTCTATCTATTATTTTATATTTTAGAGAATTTTATGATTTAATATATGTTATTTGTTTTCCTAGAAAATATTATGTATAGAAGGAGAATGTTTAATTAGCAACAATGTTCAGGGGAGTGGAGAGGGGATTGGGATTATATGCTTCTGTGGTTAGTCCGAAGAGAACAAGTTACACAGTGTTATCATGATTGCACTTTGCAAATGTGTTGCTGCAGGCTGTTAAACTTATGATCTCTGTTTATAAGAGAGAATCTTTGTTATTAAGATATATCCCTGGGATTCAGGAGTCTGTCACTTTGGTAATTTTGGGGGGACCTAGGATCTGGTTGCATTTCAAGAAACACTGCCTTCCAAAGAGAAGATGTTTCATCTCATACTTATACCTAGGGAACAAAAAATAAAGACTGCATTATGAGTTGTTTTGTTTCATTTTGGTTACTGAGTCACACTCAGCACTACTCAGGGTCTATTCCTGGCTAGGGGGTTAGAGATTACTCCCTCAGGAGTGCTCAGGATGCTGTATGGTTCGGAAGGATTGATCCAAGCCTTCTACATTTAAGTTGTGTCCTCTAACCTTTTGATTTGTCTCCTTAGTTCCTTCATGTTTTAACATAAAAATAATAACCTTCTAGAAAACTTTCTTGGTACAGAAAGAAAGGAAAGAAAGAAAGAAAGAGAGAGAGAAAGAAAGAAAGAGAGAGAGAGAAAAGAAAGAAAAGAAAGAAAGAAAGAAAGAAAGAAAGAAAGAAGAAAGAAAGAAAGAAAAAAAAGAAAAGAGAAAGAAAGAAAGAGAGAAAGAAAGAGAAGAAAAAGAAAGAAAGAAAAGAGAGAGAGAGAAAAGAAGAAAGAAAGAGAAAGAGAGAAAGAAAGAAAAAGAAAGAAGAAGAGAGAAAGAAAGAAAAAGAAAAAAAGAAAGAGAGAAAGAAAGAAGAGAAAGAAAGAAAGAAAAAAGAAAAGAAGGAAAGAGAGAAAGAAAGAAAGAAAAAGAAAGAAAGAAGAAGAAAGAAGAAAAGAAAGAAAGAAAAGAAAGAAAGAAAAAGAAAGAAAGAAAGAAAGAAAGAAAAGAAGAAAGAAAGTAGTTCTTAATACACTGAGCAGTCTGAAAGACTTCAAATTTCGAGTGGAGCGATAGCACAGCTGGGAGGGTGTTTGCCTTGCACGCAGCAACCCCCTGGCATCCCATATGGTTCCCGAGCACACCGCCAGGAGTAATTCCTGAGTGCAGAGCCAGGAGTAACCCCTGAGCATTTCCGGGTGTAACCCAAAAAGCCAAAAAAAAATGAGGTGAAATAAAAAATATGTATTTATCTTTGAATTGGTATGTCTTAGGTCAAGCATCTGTATAACACAATCTCTCCTGGTGCAGGTTTTGTTGACAGATCCCAATACTGGATTCAGTATGGGATTTGCTGCACAGATTGCTTAGGCTTTCACCTGAGCAATAACCTCTTAATCAAGTAAGCATACTCTGTTTCAGTAAAAGCTCCTGTTTTATAGTGAGCAGGAGTGGAGATTTGGTATCTTATCATTGAAGATAAGGGGAACTTTAAGCTTCTAGGGCAAAAACTGGTTGTCTCTGACTCACCAAACCAGAGATGGGTTTGTAGAAGCACCACCAGGGAGAAAGATTTGAAGCAGGTTCAATAAAATCCTAAGGACACAATAAACATTAATAGCAGATGCCTCAGAGTTTAAAGTACCTATATTCATGGCATTTGAGAACAGTTTATATAGTAATTGGTAGAAGGGGAGAAAAACCTAAGATTCGTGTCAATACTAAATGATACATTGTCCAGAAGAAAGCTCTGTACGTGTTATGGAATCAAACAGAGAGTTAGTAAAGAGAATAAAGCCTTGCATCCTGCCAACCCCAGTTTGAATCTGGAGGTATCACATATGGTCCCCAAAACACTGCAATGGGTCACTCCTGAGCACATCGATTCTCAGCATGGCTGGATGAAGCCCAAACCCCACACTTCTCTCCCCACAGAAAAAAAAAGAAAGAAAATCAGGGATAAGGGTAGAATCATATTGCACACTGGTGGTGGGTATAGTGCAATAATATAGTGCAATAATTTCACCTAAAAATAAAAACACTAGCACTACTATCTATTTTTGCTTATAAGCTATGTTACCTCAATAATAAAAAAGTAAAAGGAGCTTATGTGTGTGTGGGTGGGAGAAAGAGATATTTGAATCACATAAAGTGAACAAGTACTCAGTAAAAAAACTGACTAATAGTATCCAAGAAATATATATGTAAATATGATACATAGATACATACACACTTATATATAAAATAACTTTAATTATATATGTATATATAATTAAATATATAAATATGTACACATATGAAATATATTTTAATTATGCCAGAATTAAATATGTGATTATGTATGTAATGTTAAGTAATACATACATATATAGATAGCTAAAGGAAAAATTAAACTTGTAGAAAATAGGCAAAAACTTGACAAGGAATTACACATAGATAGAAACCAAAAGAACCTATATTTGATGAGGTTTAACCTTCCCAGTAATAATTAAAATGCCAATTATCACCACAGTGAGATCTAATTTCATACCTAACCAATTGCAAAAAATGAAAATTTTATAATAAAAGGGGTGGTGAATACATAGTGCATCCAGGAACCTCATATTCTTCAGATGGGAAAAGAATTTGTAATAACAACTTACTTTACAACTTTTAAAATATAGTGGTGAAGCTCTGAGTAATATGTTAGGGACTCAGGGCACCCGACTTGCTAGCATGTGGTCATGAGTTCACATCCCCAGCATGACACCTGCACCAAGAGTGAGCCTGGCAGTTTGCCTGTCTAAGATACCTAGCAGTTTTCAGCCACACTGCTGCCAGGTGTGTGCAAACACTGAAAAGTGCAGCCCTAAAAGACACCAAGGCTAGAGTGATATCTGAACACCGTGGGCAGGTGTGGGACATTGTCCCCTAACAAAACCCCCATGGTCGGGATAGTCCCCTGGGGCAACCACGATAAGGTTTTTATAATACAATGGCAAGCAAAAATGTGTCCTGGAAAGAATAGAATAAAATAGTTTAGGATCATTTAATGAAGATGACAACATAGACACAAATGGAATAGAAAATTGTAATGACTTTAACCTGTGCATTAAGGATGCCTGCTGATGGACTATTGACTATTGTTCTCTTGTACCTATACACTTTCTAACTCTCCTTAGTGCAGTGTTGGGGGGGAGATATATGGGCTGAATAAATGGCCCCCTCTGTGCACCAGGCAGCCCTACATCTTAGATAGCTTTTTGTGTTTGTTTGTTTTCTGCGTGTTTGTTTGCTTCACTCTCTGCTACAGACTGTTGCTGGGTGGAGAGCAAAGGTGCCAACCCAATTGGCTTTATTGTTGGTAAAGTGCCACAGCCAGGAAGTGAGATCCTTGGGGAGAATGTGGTGAGCACCACAGCAACTTGCAGCAAGCACTGCCACCATAATCTTGTCTTTTGCTAAGAAAGCAGGCTCCAGCAAGCGTGTGTGCAAGAGAATAGTTAAAAGTGCAAACTTGAGGCCCCAGCGACAGTGCAGTGGGTAGGGACACAAGCCTTTCATACAGCCAACCTGGTTCAATCCACAGACTCTCAGATGGTTCCTTGAGCCCTGCCAAGGGTGATCCCTGAGTGCAGAGGCAGGAGTAAGCCTTGAGCTCCGCGGGGGTGTGGCTCCAAATCAACAACAACAGCAACAACAACAACAGCAACAACAGCAAAATAAAGTGCGAAGCATAGTGATTGCCATAACTAAGTATGTAAGCACCAAAGCATAATGGAGATAATTTCTTTTTTTCCATTTATATATAGATAGCTTTTATTTTTATTTATTTACTTTTTTTTGATGAAACAAGGTAGTCTTTTTTTAAACATTTTATTATACCACTGTGAGATATACAATTACAACATTGTTCATGTTTGGAGGTTTCGGTCACATAGTGTTCCAGCACCCCACCCTCCACCAGTGCCCATTTCCCACTACCAATGTCCCCAATTCCCTCCCCCTCCCACAGCCTGCCTAAATGGCAGGTTCCTTATCTCTTTTCTCTCTCCCTCTCTCTCTTTTCCTTCTCTTACACATTGTGGGTTGCACTACATACACCTAGAAGCCATCATGGGCATTTTTCTGCCTGTATTTAATGCTCAGTTCTATGTTGGTATCAGCTCTTTTGACATTTATTCACACATGTTCCCTTCTCTATCTTACCTAGCCTCTGACTCCCACACGCTTGTGGTAATTTTCACTTTTGGTAAGATCACCTGATATATTTATGTCATGCAAATAAATGCAGTCATTCTATGTCTCTCTCTTTCCTTCTGACTAATTTCACTCAACATGATCCTTTCCATGTCCATCCATTTATAGGCAAATTTCATAACTTCATTTTTCCTGACAGCTGCATAGTATTCCATTGTGTAGATGTACCACAGTTTCTTTATCCAGTCATCAGTTCTCGAGCATACTGGTTGTTTCCAGGTTCTGGCTATTGTGAATAGTGCTGCTATGAAAATAAAAGTGCGGATTGTGTTTCCGCTGTTTGACTTCCCAGGGTATATTCCCAGGAGTGGTATGGCTGGGTCAAAATGGAGCTCAATTTCTAGTCTTTGGAGGAATGTCCATATTGTTTTCCAGAAAGGTTGTACAAGTCGACATTCCCATCAACAATGTATGAGAGTTCCCTTTTTCCCCGCATCCACGCCAGCACTTGTTGCTTTTACCCTTTTGGATATGGGCCAGTCTCTGTGGTGTGAGGTGATATCTCATTGTTGTTTTGATTTGCATCAATGGAGATAATTTCTGACAAGCAACACAGCTGGGCATGTGCACAAACACTGTCATTGCAGCATCAGTATCCACAACAAGTGAGGGAAGTGGAAGCTGGGAGGGAATAACCCGAGGAAAGCCAGTTTGGCATTATCTAGCAAATTTGCATATACACTTTGCTGATTGCCTAGAGATTCCTTTATTAGTTTAAAAGCATTTTTCCCCTTTTTGGGTTTTTGAGTCAGTCTCTGTGATTCTCAGGGTTTATTTCTGGCTCTCCACTCAGGAATCACTTCTGATGGGGATCAGGGGATCATATGGGATGCCAGGGATTGAACCTGAAGCAGCAGTGTGCAAGGCAAGTGTCCTACCTGCTGTACTATTTATCCAGCCCCCTTAAGAGATTTTTAAACACTTAAGAGCTTTTTAAACACAGGTAACTAGTGCCAGATAGATACAAGGGTAAGAGATTTTATAATAGCCCAGATATAATGATTTGAGAACTTGAAGAACAACTCAAGTGTTTATTGTCCAGTGATAATTAATAAATTGAGATATGTAATCTATTAGTATATATTATACGATATAATATTAGATTTTACATATATAATCTAATATTTTGTGGCAGTAAAAATAAATCAGTTACTGCTCTTTGTAAAAACATGGGTAAGGTGTCAGAGATAGTACAGCAGGTATGGTACTTGTTTTGCATGAGGCCAATAGCTATTTGATCCCCTGAACCTCATATAGTTCCCCAAGAGCAGCCCTCTGTACATCATTAGATGTGACAGATGTGGCTCAGTCCTTCTTCCCCAAAATACTAAATATAAGGGTTATAATTTGAGCTTCTGAAAAATTCACTTTATCTGAATACATTAAAAATAACTAAAAGGCACATATGTGCAAGAAGATCAATAAACCCAGAAATGAAGAATAAAAAGTTTAGAATAGTGGCTATCTGTGAGTGAAAAATATGGGACCAGTATTGAAGGAACTACTATTCATAATCCTTAGGAATAGTAACATTCTTTTGATAAACAAGATTATGTGTTTGTTATAAAAATGATTTCTAATAAGATCTACAGCTGCTGTTTTCAGTGTGGTGAAAATTCCTTAGAAAAATTAGTAAAAATGAGGTGCCGGAGTGATAGTCCAGCGGGGAGGGTGTTCGCCTTACACGCGACTGACCTGGGTTCGATCCCCAGGCATCCCCATATGGTCCCCGAGCACCACTAGGAGTAATTCCTGAGTGCAGAGCCAGGAGTAACCCCTGAGCATTGCTGGGTGTGACCTAAAAAAGGTCCCCCCAAAAAAGCTACATTTTGCCGTGTTTAATGTGCTTTTAAATCAGAGAAACATGCATACTTTCAAATATTTATACTAATAGTCTACAAAGAATGAAAAGTAAAGTTTTTAGCACTTAACTTGTGAAGTTAGAAAAGACAAAAAAGGTTTAGGAACACAGAGGAAAAATTTATTTAAAAAATGGGTCATTAACAAATTAAAGGAAATGGAAACAATAAAAACCTTAGTGCTTCTGTAGAAGTGAGAAATAATCATATCATGCAATTATAATGGGAACAATGGGACATTTCTTTTTTGTGATTTTTTATACAATCCCTTTATTTTGAATTTTTTAAAAAAAATATTTTATTATACCCCCGCATGGGACATTTCTTCCGAACATGGCAAAGAAGCCTAAAAAGTTGACACTGTTGGTGGGAATGTCGAATATGCACCTATCTGGAAAACAATATGGACATTCCTCCAAAGACCTGATGAATTGAGCCCCCTTTGACAGCGCTCTTGGGAATATCCTGGAAAGCAAAGCAACGGCACAATCGCCTCTACATAGCAGCACACATGGAACCTGAACAAAATGCCCCGAAACGAACTGGATAAAAGAACTGTGGTCAAATGAATACATGCGCTCGAAAAATATGAATGCATTGATAAGATCCATTTTTTGCATGCATAAATACTAGTGATCTTACATGAAAAAGCATCTGAGAACACAAAACCCACACCGGCGAACTTGCACCCCAACGGACTTGTAATTATATCACGTGGTATATAAAGCGTTAAAAATTGTGGAGAATATGTTATTTATTTTGGGATTTTGGGCTACACCCAATTGTGCTCAGGGCATTCTCCAAGCTCTGTGCTCAGGGAATCACTCCGGGGAGTACTGTAGTAGAATATATAACTACTGGGGATAGAGCCAGGGTTGGTGTGTGCAAGGCAAGTGCTTTACCTTCTGCACTATCTCCTACTCAGTGTCTCCCCTCTTTTCAGAGCTTCTCTTAAGGCTGGGACCATGTGCTATGTTCATGACTTATACCGGCATCCCCATATTTATCTCCTGAGATAGAAAGTGGGCTTCTCACAATTCTAGAGTATCAGCCTCTTTCCTGAAGGATACGAGAGTAGTCCAGTGCCCTAATCAGGAGCTTTGAAGTTGAGAAATGGTCTTCAGTAGGAAGCTAAACGCTGCAGAGGGAATGGAAGTGAACAGGAGGCTGGAGAACCATTGGATGACAGGCTTAGCCAGCTTGGGAAATTTGCTCACAGCTTAATCTATTTACATGCTCTTAAGCCAAGGCTCATTCTAATGAGATCTATCTTCTATGTAAACACTAATAGAGGGTGTGGAAGTTACAGAAGTCACCTTGACTCTGAATAACTTCTGACTTATTATACATCTACTAAGACTTCTGTGTTTTCTAGTTTGGGCACAGCTCCTCTTTATACAAACTGCACCCAGCATGGGACAGTTAGAATTTACCAGGAGACTACCACTCTGGCTACGTTGAAACTATCGCTTAAGATTATAGGAAGGATCATACTAGTTTGCCCTCATGCAGGTCAAAGAGTGTGACCCTTTCAGTGTACAAAGATCGAGATACTCAGAATCACCATGGTGCAGATAATAAGTAGGGCCTTGTGGGTACCATCTAGATTACATGAAGCCTATAAAATTAAGATGTATGACTTTATACCAGCCCCCCTGTCTCTCTCCAGTGTTTTATATAAGAGATAATCTCAGAAGAAGGGATTAGTCCTTGGCATACTCCTTTGTTTATACCTGTAATAGGGTGTGGCATCACCCTTCTACACTCTGCTAAGGGTTCTTTGTTGAAAGGACCCTCCCTGTCAATAGATAGGATTACTTTGGTGTATATTAGGGGACTGACTTGAGGCACTTGCTCCTTTTGTCCCCCTTTTCTTCCCCCTTCTTTTGGGTAGGACTCCTCTGGGGTGAGATCCTCTCTCTTTGGTGGGAGACTTGGGCTCTCTTGTACGGTCTAAGTCCTGACCAGAGTTAGAGTTCTTTCATTATATTGGGATTGCGGTGGCCCCACTCCCACGAGGGCCTCCATTTTCCACATCCGCTTCCCCTGGGGGAACTCCCAGACCAGCCCAAGCCCTGCTCATCAGATCCACCCTTGGTCTTTTAAACTGGCCCCTAAACAGAGGTCCGACTGGGGCAGCCCGCCTCCCGCCCACCCCGGCGCCCGGAGGGGGCGGTTCAGCCCGGCCCGCCTCCCAGCAGAGCCTTGCAACAAGCCAACCGGCCCTTTCCACATCGGACATCCCTCTCTTCAGAACTCCACCCAGCAGACCAGCCTATCACAGCCCACTTGTGGCCATGCAGTTCATCAATAAATGCTGGATTTTGAGATGACTACAAGAGTATGCTACCGCCAAGGCAGAGCCTGGCAAGCTACCCCGTGTCGTATTTGATATGCCAGATACCAGTAACAATTATAGAGCTCATTCCCATGACCTGATGAAATGGTTTGAGGCTCTTTATGTTCCTGGAGCAAGCATGTGCCCCTTGGGCTCTACTTGCATGAGATAGGTCATATGGAGATGTTACTGGTGCCTGCTCGAACAAATTGATGATGAACGGGAAGACAGTGACAGTGACAGTGTTGTGGTAGAGCTTTTGTACTATTTATTAAAAGCCTTTTTTAGAACTGTGCCGGACTCCATGAGTTTTCATCCGTTCCCCCGGCAGTCTAGGAGGTAGAAGAGAATTTCTGTTCTGATAATGTTGGGGACCCCAGCGTCTCCCGACAGAGAACCCTGGCCAATGATGGAGGGAAGTAGACACTGGTGGAGAAAACAGTTTGGTATGTTGAATGCATGAAACACAGCCATTAAAAAGTATTGGCAATCACAAGCCATAGTGCCTAAATGAAAATAAATGTGTGTGTGTGAGAGAGAGAGAGAGAGAGAGAAAGAGAAAGGGAGAGACTGAGAGAGTTCTGAATACTAAGTGCAAGACTGAATCTGTCAATCTGTAGAAGAAAATTCTTTTATTGATTGGATTACATCTGCATTACAGAATTCTGTATCACATAACTTTGAGCTGAATATGACGATGAAAGGAGGGAGGTAAAGGATTGCCCAGATCCTGCATAACAGGCTGTAACAGTTACCCATTGCTGGATTCCTGTCACCATCAAAGCCATGGACCCTAGTGGAAATCTCACAAAGGCAGAATCCTGAGTGAATGCCACACCCAAAATCTTAGAGGTAGGTTTGGTCATTCACTGCACTCATCAAATCGAAACTCCCAATTTACAAAATCAAGCTCATAAACTTGTAAAGCATATAGAAAAAAAAAAGCTTTCAGGAGTGAATTAAAAAACTCCTTTTTTTCCCACCTACAGATTTGTAGATTGCGGTTAGAGTAACATTTAAGAATGAACCTTAGGTGGAAATCATCACAAACGTGTGGGAGTCAAAGGCTAGGTAAGACAGAAAATGGAACAGTGTGCTAACAATTGTCGAAAAGTACTAATACCAACCTAGAACTGAGCATTAAATACAGACAAAAAGATACACATGACAACCCTTTAATGTATGTTCTGTAATCTGCAATCTGGAAGGGAAGGAAAAGAGAAAGAGATAGAGAGAAAGGGAAAGAAATACAGAACCTGCCAGGGAGGCAAGCTGGGGGACGAGGGAGGGAACAGGGGACATTGGTGGTGGGAGATGAGCACCGGTGGAGGGATGGGTGCTGGAACACTGTATGACCAAGACCCAAATATGAACATCTTTGTAACTGTATATTTCACGGCGGTATAATAAAATCACTATCACTATCTTCCCATTCATCATCTATTTGCTAGAGCGGGCACCAGTAATATCTCCATATGTCCTGTCTCATGCTAGTATAACCCAAAGGCATCCGCTTGCTCCAGGAACATAAAGAGCCTCAAACAATTATATTAGTTCATGGGAATGACCTAATAAAATGTTACTGGTATCTGGCATATCAAATACGACACGAGAATCTTGCCAGGCTTGCCGTGTGGGTGGCATACTCTTGTAGTCACCTGTAAATAGAGCATTTATTGATGAACTGCGCGAGTCGCTAGTGGCGCGCAAGCTGGGCTGTGATAGTCTGGTCTGTTGGGAGGAGTTGTGAGCAAGCGGAGTGGAAGTCCGGCCCCAAGTTGAGTCAAGAGGGGGAGCCTTGTTGTGAGGCTCTGCTGGGGTGGCAGGCCAGGGCTAGAAACCACCATGACTCCGGACGCCTCATGAGCGGCTGGGCACAGGGAGAGCAAGTAGCAGCTCTGCCCCATGTCTGAGAGTCTCTGGTTCAGCATACCTGGGCTGGATTGAAAAAAAAACTACTGCAGGGTGGGTGTCGATGATCCGGGCTGTGATAGTCTGGTCTACTGGGTGGAGTTGTGACAAGAGGGAAGTCCGGATGTGGAAAATAGCGAACTACATGGAGTAGGGGGTCATCTGGCTTGTTGTGAGGCTCTGCTGGGGTGGCAGGCCAATAATAAAAGGCAATAATAAAATATTCATAAAAAGGCAATAATTAATACTTATAATACTTATAATATTTTAAGTATTATAAGTATTATAAGTATTGCCCCTTTTAATATAATACTTATAATATTGTAAGTATTAATATAATACTTATAATAGGCAATAAAATACTTATAATAAAAGGCAATAATAAAATACTTATAAAAAGTGAATGGACCTTAGGGCTTGGAGTGAGAGTATAGCAGGTGGGGTTTCTGTCTGGCCCCCAGCCAATCTGGGTTCCATCCTGGCATCTCACACCATCCCCTTAGCTCTGCCAGGAATAGTTTCTGACTGCAGAGCTAGGAGTAACCCCTGAATACTACTGTGTGACCTCCAAACAAACAAAAAGCAAGCAAAAAACCCAAAAGGAAGCGTGACCTTCTTGGGAGGGCAGCAGAGAGATAATACAGCAGGCAGGGCACTGGACTTGGATGCAGCTGACTCGGTTTTGATACAGATTTTCCAAGCCAACTAGAAGTGACCCCTGAGGGGCCGGAGCGATGGTCCAGCAGGTAGGGCGTTTGCCTTTCACATGGCCAGCCCATGCCAGCCCGGGTTCAATCCCTGGCATCCCATATGGTCCCCGAGCACCGCCAGGAGTAATTCCTGAGTGTAGAGCCAGGAGAAACCCTTAAGCATTGCCAGGTGTGACCCCTCCCGCCCCCCAAAAAAAGAGAGTGACCCCTGAGTTTGAGCCAGGAGAAAGCCGTGAGCACCACTGGATGTGTCTCCAAAACTAAAAATAAGAACAAAAGAATGAAGAAGAACCTATATTAAGGAACACATTAATTTTTTTCATACTTGGTTGCTTAAAATGCCATCAGAAAACATTCAGAGAAGTGTCTTGAAGGAACTCAAAGTTGTCTCTTTTCCAGGAAAAATTTATTTATTTTTATTTTTTTTTGCTTTTTGGGTCACACCCAGCAATGTTCAGGGGTTACTCCCTGGCTCTGCACTCAGGAATTACTCCTCGCAGTGCTCGGGGGACCACATGGGATGCCGGGGATCGGGAATGGAGCTCAGGCCGGAACAGGCCAGCCGCGTGCAAGGTAAATGTCCTAACCACTGGGCTATTGCTCCGGCCCAAAAACTAAAATCACTGTATCACTGTCTTCCCGTAGTTCATGGATTTGCTCGCGGGGTACCAGTAACATCTCCATACATCCTGTCACAAGCAAGTGTAGCCCAAGGGCATCTGCTTGCTCCAGGGACAGGAAGAGCCTCAAACCATTCTTCAGTTCATGGAATTGAGTTCCATAATTTTTACTAGTTTTTGGCATAACAAATAAAACACGGGTAGTTTGCCAGGCTCTGCTGGTAAATGAGGTAACTAAAATACCTAAATAGAATAGGACGATATAATTTAAGCTTAATAGATGATGATGTAACTGCAAGAAAACTACAACCAAGCCTGACTGTTGGGAGAACTTGGCAGAGTGCTCTGAGACATGAATTTTGTTCACTCTCTATGGCAAATGTGAAAAGGGAGCAGACATTGGTGAGGTGACTGATAGTGCCTTTAGGAAGGTAAAGTAGGAACAACTAATACTACTTTAATAGTGATACGTGGTGATGCCCACAGTAAAGAAACTTCCTTTTCAGAAAAAAAACACTGAAAGAACACAGTTCATCAAAATTTCACTTATGGGGAGTAGGAGACAGTACAGTCCCAGGAACCACATGATCCATTGAGCATCGCAGATGAACCTTCGAGGCCCCAAGCACCATCAAGAAGATTTGGCAGAAGACTTGGCATTGTAGGAACTGAGCAGAACTGCCTCCCTCAGGCCCTGGCGTTGAACCAATGTCAGCTTGACCAAGAACCAGTTGGTGCTTCCAAACCTTTGAGCATGACTTAGAAATTCCTAAAATTAAAAAAAAAATATATCTTTTTCACTTTAAGTGCCAACAGTTGCTTCCTATAGCTTTGCTCAACTTGTGCTACTAACAAATTGTCAAAGTACAATACTGATGGGCCTAGGAATGCAGAACTACATATTTTTCCAAGAAATAGATTCTTTTTTTAAAAAATTAATACTTTATTATACCACCGTGAGATATACAATTACAATGTTGTTCATGTTTAGAGGTTTCGGTCACATAGTGTTCCAGCACCCCCCCCTCCACCAGTGCCCATTTCCCCATTTCCCACCACCAATGTCCCCAATTCCCTCCCCCTCCCATAGCCTGCCTAAATGGCAGGTTCTTTATCTCTTAGAAAGAGATTATTTATACTCTGTATTTCAGGTTCTTTGAAATGAAAATTAGCACTAATGGAGATTTTAAGACCTGTGAACAACAGCAAGTTACAATAGCAAAATTTAGAATTTATATACTGCTAATTAAATTAGTGAGCAATATATCTAGAGTCAAGAGATGGAAGCTAAACTAACATCTTAGTTTGAAAATTGAGAATTAGATTAGGCAACATGCTGAAAGGGATTACTGCATACAGAAAATCTGAGGGATCGCTTGATCACTTGATCACCTGACATCCTGTTATTCATTGATTTGCTGGAGTGGGTGCCAGAAACATTTCCATTTTAAATATATATATATATATATATATATATATATATATATATATATATATGTATATTTTAATTGTGGATTCAGGGGCTATTTCTAGTTGTATGCTCAGTGAAGGTTGCTTCTGGCAGTATTTAGAGAACCATGTGGTGTCTGGGACATGCACTCCATGAGTTAATTCTTGAGCCCTAAGGGATAACTCTTTACCAGGGGCAAGATCCTATAAGATGTAATTTGGATTTGCTCTAACCTATAATGAGTCATCAAAATCTAATTTTCTATGTAATAGGGTGGGGATGCAATGAGTTTAGCCTGGAGGAATCTTAAACTGTTGCACTCATTATTCATCTCAATCATTGAAATTACCTCAGGTTATCCTGGAATATGTACATTTCCAATTATAGATGTAGCTATAACATAATTTTGCTCACTGGTTAACATTCCAATATAAACTACTTGCAAATGTACAGCCAAGTAGTAGAATAATTTGCTTAGACTATTTCCCTGTGGGTTGCTCTTACTCCTACTAGAAATAAAAAAAAGCAAACAAATCCTTATTTTTTCCCAATATCTTCCATTTAACACAGCCTTGGAATCTAATGGCGGGAATCTGTGTAACTTGTTTTAGCTCTAATTCCTTTTCCATCAATTTTAAATATGGAGAAATAACAGTAGAAGCCCAAATAATCCTAACAGGCTTATTGAGTATGACACAAAACACCCATTTAAAGTGCATAATAAACTTTTTTTTTTTTGTTACATCCAGATGTACTCAGGACTTTTTCCTGGCTCTGTGCTAAGGGATCAGCCATGGTGGAGCTTGAGGGACCATAGAGGGTTCTACATATTGAACCTGATTTGGCCACATGCAAGGCAAGCACCCTATCACACAGTCTCATTTTTTAAAAAAAGCACATAACATTGTGTTATATCATAAAATTCTAAGATGAGAAACATTTTATTGTAGGGTGCTCCCCAAGCAGTGCTCAGGGTTACATGGGCCACTTTCAGCAGTACTCAGCCAACTTGGCCTGATATTTTCAATTGTGATACTTCTTATCATCCATTCATTCTGGGACCACCTAAGTCACCTTGCTGGTGCTCTGTGTGCCATGTGGTTCTGTGGATGGAACTCAATTCCTTCCCCATGTAGGCCACCTGCCCAGAGCTACCTCCTGGCCTTTCTGTGGGGAGAAAGTAATTTTTTTTCTCATACCTAAGAGTATCTCCCTCTTTTTATTCTCATACCTAAGTGTAACTCCCTTCTCCCCACTCTTCCCAGCTCCAGTATTCTCTGCCCCCTGCTACTGCTATCTAGATTCCACCCTAGGATTAGGAAACATGGTGGAGGACAGATCTTTAGACCCTGGAAATAGTTTCTGCAACAAGGGAGAAGTACTCAAGAGACAGAAAAGATCCCTAGCTAGATCCCAGCCCCATTTGCCTGTCCTTCCCTAAGGCCCAATGCCAGCATTGCCAGGTGTGGTCCTCGTAGTTCTATTGGGGCTGGTGAACCACATGGCAATGCTGGTATTTCCCAATATCTATGGAACTGAGCAGTATTGTTTTGCTGGGTCCTAGCTTTGAACTTAATGATTGAGTATTCTGTGTGTCCCCAGACCCCCTAAATCTGTTTGGGTGCTCCTCCTTAAAAAAGAAAAAAGAAGGAAAGAAAAAGAAGAAGCACAAGCTACTGAACTACCCAGGGGCAACTCTTCCTACATTCATAATCATTCCTACCTGGTCTAGAAATTCTCAGGGAGAGATTTTGAGGTAGGGAGTTGAGGGTGGAGTGGGGTACAGGAAGTGAAGTAGGGAAATGAATTAGAGTTCAAATGCTCTAGACTTTCACTATTATGCATATTGAGTTGATTTTTCTTAAATGAATTTTCTCCATTAGTTATACACCCTTAAGAGCAAATGCCAGGAGCGAGAGAGATGGTATAGGACTTAGGTCACATGCATTGCATGCAGTGGACCCAGGTTCATTTTCTGGCACTATATATGGTCTCCTGAGCACTGTTAGGTGTGGCCCCTGATCTCAGAGCCAGCAGTAAGCCCTGAATACCCCAAAACAAACCATAAGTAAAAACAAATGAAAGAGATTTCCAATTTAATTTTTTTAATTTTATTATACCTCCATGAGATATACAATTACAAAACTCCAATTTAATTTTATATAATTTAAGCACAAAAATATAAAATTGTAGCAGCAGTGATTCAATATTCATAAATGTTAATAGCTTAAATTCACATTTAGAGTCAGCAGTGATCTGAAATCCTTAGCCATCTACTCAGACTGTCTTATTTCAAACCCTAGCTCTCCTGGGTTAGAGAGGGATCATGTTAGGGACAAAACATGTGTAGGCGTGAACACATGAGTCTGCACACACGTGCATGTGTGTGCATGTTGAACACACACATAGCTGACTCTGTCTCTCTCCATGTATCTCTATCTTGTACATCTAGCTTCCTTACATCCAGTTCCTGTCATTCTCCAACTTTGAGCACCACTTTGGGATTTGTTGTGCCCTTGGAATTAAATTTAGGGCAATACAGGAGTTTGTCTTCATAGAAATTACAGCTATAACAGAATTTATACTGTAATTTATTCTGTAATAGGAATATACTTAAAGGAATCGGTCAGATTGGTTATTGAGGCTGAAAAAACTGCTGTGAACAGTAAGACAATAGGTACATTCAAAACAATCATTCAAAAGGAATAGGTAAGCCAGAAGTTGCTTTTTTTTGTTTTTTTTTGTCTACATCATTCTCAGGGAGTTACTCCAGGCTCTATACTCAGGAATTACTCCTGGTGGTGCTTTTGGGGACCATATGGGATGCAGGGATTGAAACTGGGTCTGTTATGTACAAAACAAGAGCCACTTTGTATAGCACTCACTATACTATTGCTCTGACCCTGGAAAATTGTTTTTTATTTGGGGGAAATTATAGTGGCTTTAATTAAAGAGGAGTGTTCAAGAGAGTCCTAAAAACAACAGAAAACATTTTTTTGGATAATGAATAATAGTAAAATGCAAGGTAAAAGTATAAAGGTCCAGTAAATAGGTCCTGAGATTGGGCAGGTCAGCAACATTATAAAATAACTGAAAGATCTTCATCTGTATATAGCAAATGTAGAATGAGAGGAAAACTTAAGAAGTTAGCAGGGACCAGATCACAGAAAGATTTGTTCAAACCATCTACCTAGTCATTTATTAGAAAACTGTGAGCTAAGCTGAAGTTGCCAAAACCCAAAGAATTAAGACTCTGATGGAGTACACAATGATTTAGATACGTAACTTGACTTTTTTTTCAGCTTGACATTGCTGATTTCTTCTGGGGGCATGATTTCCTGCCTTTGCCATATCAACTTTTGTCATCTTTGGATTCTGCATGTTTTTCGCTTTTGCAGTAAAAAAGCTAGAAATGTGAAAAAGGAAACCCCTGAGTATTGTTGATGTCTCAAGATGTAAACTGGTACAGATGTTATGGAAAACAATATAGAGATAATCCAGACTTAAAAAATAGAACTTTCCTATGACCCAAAAAATTCCACATCTGGATATATATCTAAAGGAAAATACTTAACCCTCTTGAGATTGTATTTTCACCTCTATGTTTCTTGCAGCATTAGCCAAACTCCTAAAACATATGATTATATTATGCTTTAGAAAATTGATGTTACCTAAACACATTGAAAGTAATAAAATAAAAAAAAATTGCATCTATAATTGGGTTATAGAGCATGCTTTGCATGCAGCATTCAATCCCGGTACTGCATATGGTCCCCCTCAGCACTACTGGGATTAAGTCCTGAGAACAGCAAGGTGTGGTCCCAAAACAAAAATAAATAACAAAGAAAAGAAAAAAAAAATTGGTCAGTTGCACCCTAAAGCAAACCATCTCATAAAAATTTTACCAAAAAAAAAAAAAACCCAACAAAACAACAACATAATTTGAGACTAATACCCAAGGACAATAGAAACAAGGGCCAGGAGGAGTGGCCCAAGTGCCACAGCACTTGAGAAGCCTGTCTCAAGTGCTGTGGGAGAAGGCAGTTGGGATGGAGTAGGGATCATTATGACAAAATAGTTGGAAATGACCGCACTGAATAAGAACTATGTGCTGATGGAGTAGAACTGAGTGTTGGAAGTAGGTAAAAAGAATATACATGCTAACTCGTCAGTGTCTGTACTGCAAATCTCAATGAGCAAAAGAGGGAGGGGACAGAGAGAGAAAGAGTCATATATAGAGAAAGAGAGACAAAGAGTGAGAGACAGAGAGATATAGAGAAAAAAGTGCCTTGTGCCTGTCATTAAGGCAGATTGTGAGTGGCGGAGGGAAACTGGGGACATTGGTGCTAGGAAATGTGCGCTGGTGTCAGGCTGGGTGTTGGAACACTGTGTGACTGAAAATCAATCATGATCAGTTTTTGAATGGTCTATTTCACAGTGATTCAAAAAAAAAAAAAAACCCTGAAAGATGTGGAGAAAAAGTAAGAAAAGCAATGCAAAAAAAAGTTTTGCCATAATTCTGTTTTTAATATACAAACTGACAATTATAGATGAATAATTTTATATCTAAAATATGTGTGTAATGTACAACATTATGATAATAATAATAACACTGTATTTTTATATTCGAAATTTTCTGAGAATAGATCTCTAGTGTAGTCCTCCTCCCCCATATACATAGTTACTGTTGTGGAAATGTGTACATCAGTTCACTTGATTGTAATAATTATTTATCAATATGTATAGTTATCAAAACATTACAACTTAAATGACTTGTCAGTCATAACTTAGTAAAGTTGTGCAAAAATAAAAGAAATATAAATGACACTAACTTGGAGTCAACGAGGGATACTGCCAATGCTTTTGAGAGAACCTGCTTCTCAGAGGTAGATGAATTTCATCCTCTTAAAGGTACCCAAGTAACTTCTCACAATCCACTTTATTTTCGTACTAAACAACAGAAGCTAGCAACTTGGTGAGACTAGACTAGACCAGACTAGACTAGTCTAGACTAGAGAAGACTAGACTAGACTAGACTAGAGAGAGCCCAGTACCAAACGCTTTCTAAGGCCTCCATTAGAGTTTGACTTAAAATCTCAGACTTAAGGGCCATAGAAATAGAATAGTGGATAGGGTGCTTGCTTCACTCACTGCTGACCCGGGTTGAATCCCTGACGTCCCATATGGCTCCCAGAACCCTGCAAGGAATAATTCCTGAGTACAGAACCAGGAGCAACCCCTGAGTATTGCCAAGTGTAGCCCCACCTCAAAAAAATTTTTTATTCAGGTGAGAGAGATAGTACAGGGTCCAAGTCCCTTGCCCTGAGCACAAGCAACCTTGGTTTGATCCCTGGTATCACTTATCATCCTCTGAGTCATGCCAAGCGTTAAGTCTTGAGTACTGCTGGTGTGACCCAAACCCCAGTGCAAGACCAGTTTGTTCTGTTGTCCTCTCATCCTCTTATCTTCCGTCACCCAAGATGCAAGTCCCCTCTCTGCAATCAACTTTGCATTCATATCTGATCATGACTATCTCTCATGCCATTCATCAATTTCACTGCAAACTTCTCTTCAGATCATTTCTCTTAGTCATCTTTATGTTTCTTTTTAAAAAATTCAGTTATTGCCATTTTGTCTTCAGTTTCAACCCAGTTGTCTCATATTGTGTGGTGAATGATGTCAACTAATTCTATGTCAGCACTTGTCACTTGTCTTCCTGTTGTTCATTGATTTGCTCGAGTGGACACCAGTAACATCTCCATATGTCCTGTCACATGCCAGTGTAGCCCAAGGGCATCTGCTCACTCCAGGAATAAGAAGAGCCTCAAACCATTCCTTCAGGTCATGGGAATGAGGTCTATAATTGTTACCAGTTTTGGCATATCAAATACAACATGGGCAGCTTGTTAGGCTCAGCCCTTGGTGGGATACTCTTGTAGTAGCCTCTCATCTTGTGCATTTATTGATGAACCGCTATAAAAAGATCAGCTTTTCTGCTGGGTGCAGCTATGATGAGCTGTGGAGTTCGGATGTTGAAAATGGCGGCCCTTGTGGTGTGGGGCTTCCTCTGCCTTCTTGCAAGGCTCTATTGGGATGGCGGGCTGGACCCCCGCCTTCCCCTCCCTGGGCACCTCATGATCAGCTGGGCACAGAGAGCCGGTAGCAGCTCTGCCCCATGGATCTCTGTAAGTGGTCAGCACTTACAGGGTAATAATCATTGATTCCTGTTATCATCCTCAAAGTTCAGTCTTGAATTAATTCATACACTTTGCATTCTCTTTTAATTGCTAACAAGCTACTGGAAAAAACCACAAAGCTAAATGTATTTATGTTATACATACCTGGTTTCAACCTCAGCCTGGGGGGTTCTAGCTCCCCCGAAGGCAGAATATTTTCAAGGGTCATTTTATTATTTTTATGGAGATTACTATTCCAAAATATATTCAAACATTTATATTAATATGAATTCTTGATATTTACTTTAAAAATTTGCTATGACAAAATATTTCTTTTTTATTTATAGTTTGCTGAAATTATTTCAGATTTGGTCCTAGGAACTCTTTTAGTTGCTTTCTGAGTTCTTTTGGTATCCTATTTGTGTGTGTGTGTGTGTGTGTGTGTGTGTGTGTGTGTGTGTGTTTTTTTTTTTTAACAGATTGGCTTATAAGATGCTCTAGTTTCATCTTGTAATTTCCCTTCCTACTCTTGAAATAAACTTTTCCCAATAATATCTTGTTCTTTTTACTGAATAATAAAAAAGAATATTTTTTTTCAATAATTCATTGAATGATAACAATAGAAGTAAAGATTTGGGCATTGAGTACGGTCTTTGTTTCTGAGCTGTCATTGTTTTCATTATTTTCAGGCCTTCTAAAATCCTTTCTGGTAGGGAGTGAGTGATTGGAGGTCACACCTGGCAGTGCTCAGGATTAGTCCGATCCTGTGTTTCGAATGACTCCTGGTGATCCTCAATGGTCCTAAGCAGTGCTATGAATTAAACTGGGGTAGGATGCATGCAAGGCAAATGTCTTAACCCCTATGCTTTCTCAGTCCAGGTCCTCTAATTTGTTAGATAAAGAATATAAATGCATATGAATAGATACATATACACATAAATATTTATTTCCATTAAGTTAAACAAGACTACATAGTGATGTCCCTAACATGAAGCAAAATAACACATTGTTCATTATTGGTCCTCTACCTTCTCTCTAATTTTCTGTATAGTGAGAAACCCAGATTCCACAATTTACTATATGTTTATTTGTTTATTTGTATATAATGGTTTCTGAATTGGAGCATGTATATTTGTGTGAAATAACTATAGGCTTCTGTATTGTTTTTACATACTATGTTTTGCTGTTTTAGAATTTGTATCACAAACTCTAAAACAGTGATCATTTGTATCATTTGTCTCCCCATTGTTCATTGATTTGCTCGTGGGCACCAGTAACATCTCTGTACATCCTGTCACATTCTAGTGTAGCCCAAGGGCACCTGCTCGTTCCAGGAACACGAACAACCTCAAACCATCCCTTTAGGTCATGGGAATGAGGTCTGGGTTTCAGCATATGAAATACGACACGTGTAGTTTGCCAGGCTCTGCCTTGCAGGTTGCATATTCTCAGCTGAAGGCTCTCATCTCATGCATTTACTGATGAACTGCAATGGGGAGAGATGGACTGTTCTCTTGAGTGGAGGTCTGATGAGCTGTGGAGTCTGGATGTTGAAAATGACTGCCCCTCATGGTGTGGGGGTTCCTCTGGCTTCTTTTGAGGCTCTATTTGGATGGTGGGTCAGGGCTAGAACCCACCTTTGTCCCCCGGTTGCCTCATGATCAGCGGAGCACAGGGAGAGCCGGTAGGAGCTCTGACCCATTAGAATTTGCACCAGTCCCCAAATTTCTTAGGCCAGTATTTTTTCCTTCCACCCCAGTCCATGAGGTTGTTTTATATGCTTATAATATAATTTAAAAATTTCCTAATTTTTTTGTGGTAGTAGAGATCAAACTCATGACTTCACACAGGTAAGGCACATGGTCCTTCATTAAACTGTACCCCTAGCCCTACTGTTAGATGATCTCATCCTAGACTGCATTCCTTCTTTAGATTCTAAGATTTTCTAAGTAGTTAACAAAAATTGCACACATTAAAATTTATTCCTTATGCTATAACTATCCACAGATACTTTGTCATGTCCCCAAACAATCTATCAATTAGCATCCTTTATTTCTCCTTTCCTTTTAATCACTAACAACCACTTACTGGTTTTCAGTTCATAGATATAAGTCCATAACTATAAAAGCTATAACTATATTTCTTTAGATTTAAATTCTATTTAAACTTTTTGATCAATATCTACCATTTAAAAAAATAGATTATTGGGGCCGGAGCGATAGCCCAGCGGGTAGGGTGTTCGCCTTGCACGCAGCCGGGCCTATGCCGGCCCGGGTTCGATCCCCGCGATCCCATATGGTCCCCGAGCACCGCCAGGAGTTATTCCTGAGTGCAGAGCCAGGAGAAACCCCCTGAGCATTGCCGGGTGTGACCCAAAAAGCAAAAAAAATAGATTATTAATATAATAATATATATAAGCCAAATCATGTATGTTGGTATTATTAAAATAATTTGGGGGTCACATATGGTGTTTTTTAGCACTTTTAGAGGGACTAAGGGGACCATATGAGGTGCTGAGGATCAACCCTTGCTTGGCCACATGCAAGGCAAGAGTACTACCTGCTGTATCATTACCCCAACAGCTACTGCAAATATTTTTAAGCTCTGGGTTTACAATTGTGCGTATAAAAATAACAGTCCTATTGTATACTATCATGTCCTGCAACTTGTCAGAATATCTTACTCATTGCAGAAGCTTTTTTGTAGAATCTTTGGTAGTTTCTCTATAATTAATAATACCACCTGCCAATAGTCTTATTTCTTCATATATATATATATATATAGGCTTTATATACACTATGTATATATATATATAAAGTGTATATAAAATATATATATACACTATATATATATATATATATATATATATATATACATAGTGTATGGGATAAAGCTTGGCAAGTTTCTTGTGTTGTATATGATATGCCAACTTCCCACTGGTAAGTTTCAAGTTATATATAGGTCATTCCCATGTCTTAATATAATGGAGTTTAAAGTACCTTTCTTTTTATTTTCCTGCAGCAAGCGATTCCCTGGCTCTACTGGCATGAGACAGGACATATGGAGATATTACTGGTGCCCGCTCTAGCAAATAGATGATCAACGGGAAGATCGTGATCGTGATCGTATATAAATACACACACATATATTTTTATTTTGTGACTTTACAGCCTCGTGACTTAGCGGCCTCATGGTCAGCATTCGGACAGCGAAGGTGGCAGCTAGTGTGGTGGGTAAGTCTCATCAGGCTGCTTCCGGGACCCCCCAGAGGTGATGGGCCCACTCCTAAAACCCATCTATCCTCCTGGGGGCCCCATGGTCAGCTGAGCCTGGGAGATCAGAGTTCCAGCTTCCCAGCCGTGTCTGAAGCTCTGCATGCTATGGCTGGTCTCCCCAGGGCAGCTCCTGGGCGGGCCACTGGGCTCAGACAAAATGGAGGGGGAAGGGCCGACCCCAACTCCATCTGACGAATTCCTGGTGATTCCTGCTTCTGGGAGCTGCCTACTTGGGCTTGAACTCGTTTTTGCTCCGTTAATCTGGTCTTGAGGTAGCATCCCTCCCGGGCGGGCTGATATGCTGCAGCGTCAGGACAGTGAAGGTGGCTGCTAGTGTGGTGGGCGAGTCTCATCTGGCTGCTTCTGGGACCCCCCAGAGGTGATGGGCCCACTCCCAAAACCCATCTGTCCTCCTGGGGGGCCCCATGGTCAGCTGAGCCTGGGGAGAGCCGAGTTCCAGCTTCTCCAGCCGCCTGAGACTCTGCATGCTATGGAAGTACCTTTTCATGTCTATCCTGCTAAGAATTTATTTTTTAAGCAACTAATTGATGGCATTTACTGTCAAATGTATTTTTTACATCAAATTAGTTAATCAAGCTTTTTCTTTTTTAGAGTAATAACATAGTGGATTACATTAATTGATTAAAATTATAAATTGAATGTGCCCTTTATATTTACTTGTTTTAAAATTTTTAAATTAAAAAAATTGGTAGTATGCTACCTGCACGGCAGAGCCTGGCAAGCTACCCGTGTTGTATTTGATATATATGCCAAATACCAGTAGACAATTATAGACCTCATTCCGAACGGATTGAGGCTCTTTATGTTCCTGGAGCAAGCAGATGCCCTTGGGCTCTACTAGCATGAGACAGGACATATGGAGATGTTACTGGGGCCCGCTCGAGCAAATCGATGATGAACGGGAAGACAGTGATACAGTGAAATTTTTAAATTTTATTCAAGGCACCATGTTCTATAATACTATTCATAATAGGATTTCATGCACACAGTATTCCAATACCACACCTCTAGAATGCCCACTAACTCCACCAATTTCCCAAGGACCCTTCTCATCTACCCCCACTCTCCCAGATAAGTTCAGTTCTATAGAAGAGCTCTTAGGTTGTTGCACTTGGCCATTTCTTGCTCCCATTTTATATTTATTTATATCCTACATATAAGGGAGACCTTTTGTCTCTCTCTTGATTTATTTTATTGAGCATGGCACTCTATAGATCCAGTGTCAAATCACATGATTTTTGCCTTTTCTTATAGATAAGCAATATTTCAAAGTAGATATAAGCCACATATATCCAGTCATCTATTCTTGGATGCTTAGGTTGTTACCATATTTTAACTATTTTGAATAGTGCTGCATGCTGAGTCTTGGGTGCTTAAATAAAACTCAGTTGTAGTCAAATTTTATAAGTTCTTTTTTCCTAACAGCTGCATAGTATTCCATTGTGTAGATGTATCAAAGTTTCTTTATTCAGTCATCAGTTCTTGGGCACTCTGGTTGTTTCCAGATTCTGGCTATTGTAAATAGTGCTGCTATGAAAATAAAGGTGCAGATGGTGTTTCTACTGTGTGTTTTTGGCTTCCCAGGGCATATTGCCAGGAGTGGTATGGCTGGGCCGAACATATATAGCATGCTACCAATATCCAAGGTCAGGCGAAACATGGATCAGGAGGTCTTGTCAAAGGTGGAATCTACCACAAATGTGTGGGAGTCAGAGGTTAGGTAAGACAGAGAAGGGAATAGCGTGCTAACAATTGTTGAAAGTGATAATACCAGTCTAGAACTGAGCATTAGATACAGACAAAAATATACATATGATAACCACTAAATATATGTATTGCAATCCACAGTGTGTAAGAAAAGGAAGAGAGAAAGAGAGAGAAAGAGAAAGAGAGAAAAGAGATAAAGAACCTGCCATAGAGGCAGGCTAGCGGAGGGGGAGGGAATTGGGGACATTGGTGGTGGGAAATGGGAACTGGTAGGGGGATAGGTGCTGGAACACTGTATGACCGAAACCCAAACATCTTTGTAATTGTATATCTTACTGTGGAATAATAAAATATATTTAAAAACTCACTTGATTTTGATATATTAATTCTTTTTATGCATTGTATTAAAACAAAGATATGAATGATACTTCTTGATTTAAAGAATCTTAGTTATTGGAGAAAAAATAAAATAACTGAAACCATAATTCAATGTGGAGTAAAGCAAGTATTGTGAAAAACAAGGTTCTACAGGTTTTTAATGAAGGGTAAGAGTATATCTTGTTTTGAAGAGTTAGGAAAAACTGCTATATCAAATGTGGTTAATGGACAATTATATTTTGAGATTGAGGAATTACCTTTGCATCAACAAATGCCCTTACATTGTAAAATGTGGTAGCTCACAGTATGCCTTCCTCTAAACAAAAAACCTGAGATTTACCACCATCCCACCCCCATCCTTATGTCAGTAAGCTTTCTGTTACCTCATGAGGCCACCTACTTAAATAGGTAACATAAATCTTGACTTTTAAGTGGCTTATTTAGAAAATGAGCATGGTTGTTCCTTTGAATTTCCTCATTCCTTCAATAAAAAGAAAAGTAGAGGTGGGTATGGAATTGCCTAATTTTGCAATTGAGTAACTCCATCGTGTTTCAGTGCCTCAGACCTATAAAGCCAGACAAAGAAAACATAATCCCCATCTGCTACAATCTGTAGCTACCCTTCTTCTCCCTGAGGGAGGTGATTCCCGGCTGATGAGGCCATTACTGCATGTTCTCTGCATGGACTTGCCTTAAACACGTGAGTTAGACTTTTCTTTCTTTCTTTCTTTCTTCTTCTTCTTCTTCTAAAACTTGGCCAATTATTTTTCCCACCAAAAATTTACAGAGAAACTTAAGTTGAAGTTCACCTGTATTTATTCTTTGCAATTAAAAGAAGAGATATTCACTTAGCCCTAAGGCATTGAAATAAGTAATTTGTGGTGGCTTATTCCCAGAAATGTACATTTTTATTTAAATTTTTTTTCTTTTGGGTCACACCGGGCAATGCTCAAGGGGTTACTCCTGGCGGTGCTCAGGGGAACATATGGGATACTGGGGATCGAACACGAGTCGGTCATGTGCAAGGCAAAAGTCCTACCCACTGTTCTATTGCTCTGGCCCCGAAAGGTACATTTTTAAAGGATGTGCAAAATGAAGACAGACTATGTACTAATTGCTTTATGTTATTATTGATAATAGGGATTCTAGACATTTGTAATAGTAGGTAGATAAGGTCTATCATCTCATATCGAGAATTGCTTTTTTCCTGAAATGGTAATTATTGTAATAAAAGGTATTCAATGATGGAATCCAATGATGATGATGACTAACATTTATACTCAATTTTTGAATGTTTTAGTACTTTACATTGTTTTATTAAATGATCTTAACCACCCTGAAACGTGGCATTTCTAGCATCACCCCCATTTTTGAGAGGAGGGAGTTTTGCCTTAGATCCAGGAAGTAACTTGCCTAAGGTCACCCAGTTCTTAATTAGCGAATCAGTCCCTCAGTTTTCATTGTGGTGCTTTGGTGGTCTACTGCCACTTACTGGCTATTCTTGTTAGCCTAAGTGATTATAAACAGACATCCTATACACACACACACACACACACACACACACACACAGGCAAGTACACACTGATCCCTAATTATCATCACATTTAAATTCCTCCACAAATATCCTCTTCTCTAACCTTCCCACTTCAGTTCAGTCAAAGAGTTAAATCCAGCCAAAGGACTTAGTTTTCCCCCTCCAGGAAGTCTTATCTAGGTTCAAACAATTCCGGTCAGCTGTCTCACGCACCCCTGGCTCTGTGCTGCCTGCCTTCATCCTAGCTCGGTCAGCTCAAAGAAAAAAATTCCAAGGATAGAGAGAAGATAGGCAGTGGGTGGCTGAGCCCAAGGTGAAATAAAATAATGTTTTCTTTTACTGATTTACCAATGTTTGTCTTTTAATTTCTGAAGAGCCTCAATTGCAAGCAAAAATGTTAATAGAAGTTGAAGGTCTCTTATTCATACAGTTCCAATCTATTCTGCAAATAAAAAGCAGAGAAAATGATTCAGATGTGAATAATTCGCCCAAACCTTTGTTTATTGAAATGGAGCAGAGATAATTACTGGGTTGGAGAATTTGCATCCACACAATTTTCTAGTCTCACAAACATAATTTTCTTTAGAATGAATAGAAAATATTTGCTCTTTTAAAAGCTATTGTGAGGGGAGGAACTGTGTTCTCTCCAGATCTGCAGAAATGTGATTGTACCAGCCACTGCGACAGCTCCTCGGAGCTGGGTCTGCTTGTTCGTTCCCTTCTCTCAAGCCCTGAAGAGCTCAGCTGGTTTGTTTTCAACTCCCACACCGTGTTCAGCTCATTGTGAAGATCTGTGTATTCTGCAGGTCATTTCAACCTCTAAGAAGTCAGTGTAACTTCAGTTAGAAGTTTGGGTGATTGCAATTTCTTCCTGTAAGATGACTTATCATTTTCACGCACACAGGGATGAATAACAACAACAACAACAAAACCCCCATTCTTTCTTAGAAATTTACTTCAACAGTTAATTTTTAGTTTTTAGCTGAGAGTAAGAAGAAATTTTAATTGCAGTTTTGTTGAAAAGGGGGTGGAGACAAACGTCTGTGATCCTTCAGAACCATCTGGAATACACATGAGATTCGTTTTTTTGCCATTGTCTCTCCAAAGCATCAGGCTGTTGTTCCAGGTGTGTGGAGTGCCTGTATGGCTTAGGGTTAATACTTGATTTTCATTATGCCCAGCAGCTTGGTCCTTTATTCTCTGAGGTATGTGTTTTCAATACCACAGGAGATTTCTTTATGCCCAACCAAATGAATCTTTACAAACAGCTCAACTGGTGTAAGGCCTCAGGTGGGCTTAAGGAACCCACAAGAACAAGGCTTATGTGTAGGCACAGGGAGGTATTCATATGGGCCATTATATTCAAGGCACTTTGAGTTTTTCTGTTCTGGTTTTCTAGAAAACAAGCTCAATTTCTCCTGAGACTAAGCAAGAGATTCCAAGGCTCTTTGAAACTGGGCTGTAAAAAGTGAGGAGTACATAATTTACCATGTAAAGTAAGGAGAAAATAAAGAAAAACACTTTTTAATGCATTTTAAAGGATGGATAAAAAATGCAAAGTTGGTGCTTGCAGATGAATTTAAATAAATGGAGGGTATTACGCATTTGCTCAAAGGGAATGAATTACCTATAAAGTAGCAAACATTTTTGTAATGAATGAACACAGCTATATATGATAATATGGATCATTTTAGGATGAAAAGTTGAGGGTTGAGGAGATAGCTCCAAAGGTTGGAAATACATGCTTTGCCTTTGAGAGGCCTGGGATAAATTCTTAGCTCTGTGTGGTCCACCAAGCACCCAGCCAGATTAGCCCCTGAGCACTGTCATGTGTTACCCCAAAATGCACAAAAAATTTGGAAAAAAAAGTGAAAATTTACTAGATATTTTATTTTGCATGACCTCTTTAAATAACCTTTTGTAAGCTGTGAAATGTAGCATACTAACATAAAATCATTGTCTATAAATTTAGAAACAAGACTATCAAAAGCATACGCTACTGAGAAATATATAACTGCAATAGAATGATAGTAAGAGGAAAGTAAGGCAAAACTTTAAGTTCAGAATTTGAGGAAGGGATGAGACAGACCAGAATATAGTGTATATGTAAGTTATTGTTTTCTGTGGGGCTAATGTCAATTTATGACCAAATAAGGAAACAGATAAACATGTAAAAATAAACATATAAAGAGAGCTTTTAATTTATAAATGACAGACACTTTTTTATGAGTTTAGAATTATAATTGATGCAGTTCTGTGTACCTGAGGATTGATTAAAAAAAAGCCTAAAGGAGAAGGGAAATATTTCCTCTTTAATGAACATACTCCAAATGATTGCCCCCTCTGTTTATATTTTATCCTATTATTGGGCAACAATTACCTTCCGTGGATAGGTGTAGTGTCCAAGAACATGTTAAACAATAAATTAAAAAGTATTATAAATGATCATACACTGTGGACATGCCTCCCAAAACTAGAAATTGTGCTGCCATTTTACTCAACAAAACCACTCCTGAGAATATACCCTAGGAGGCAAAAACACACAACAGAAACACTATCTGCACTTCTATGTTCATAGCAGCACTATTAGCCAGAATCTGGAAACAGCCAGAGTGCCCGAGAACTGATGACTGGATAAACTGTGGTGCATCTACACAATGAACACTATGCAGCTGTCAGAATAATGAAGTTATGAAATTTGCCTATATATATGAATGTGTTGGGGAGCCGCTGGGGTCCCCAACAGTAGTAGGACAGAAGTTCTCTTTTACATCTGAGGCCGCCGGGAACCATGAAAACTCACAAGTCTGGTGCAGTTCCAAAAAGGCTTTAAATAGTACAAAAAGCTCTAGCACTGCAATCCAATATAATGAAAGAACTCTAGCTCTAGGCATAACTCTAGATCTAGGCAGAACTTAGACCATATACGGGAGCCCAAGTCTCCCACCAAAGAGGGTTCTACCAGAGAGAGTCCCACCAAAGTGGATCCAGGTCAAAACAAAAGATTATGTCAAGGACTAATCCCTTCTTCCGAGATGATCTCTTATGTAAAACACTAGAAATGGGGGGCTGGCATAAAGGAATACATCTTAATTTTATGGGCTTCATGTAATCTAGATGGTACCCACAAGGTCCTTCTTTTTTTTTTTTTTTGGTCCTTCTTATTTATTATCTACACCAGGGTGATTCTGAATATCTTGTTCTCTGTATACTGAAAAGATCACACTCACCTGCTTGAGAGCAAACTAGTATGATCCTATAATCTTAAAGAATAGTCTCAGTTTAGCTAGGGTGGTAGTCTCCTGGTAAATTTTAACGATCCCACGCTGAGTCCAATGAGTATAAAGAGAAGTTGTGTCCAATCTAGATAACATAGAAATTTTAGTAGGTGTAATAAGTCAGAAGGTACTCATTCAGAGTCAAGGTGACTTCTGTAACTACCACACCCTCCATCAGTGTTTACAGAGAAGAGAGATCTCATTAGTATGAACCCTGGTTTAATACAGGCAAAAAGATACAAATGACAACCCTTTAATGTATGTTCTGTAATCCACAATCTGGAAGGGAAGGAAAAGAGAAAGAGATAAAGGGAAAGAAATAAAGAACCTGCCATGGAGGTGGGCTGGTGGAGAGAGGAGGGAACCGGGGATGTTGGTGGTGGGAGATGGGCACTGGTGGAGGGATGGGTGCTGGAATACTGTATGCCCAAAACCCAAATATGAACATCTTTGTAATTGTATATCTCATGGTGGTATAATAACATGCTTAAAAAATAAAAAAAGAAAACTTCTAAAAAAAAGAATATGTAAATAGATTAAGCTGTGAGTGGATAAAACAGTAGAACTCCCTAGCTAGCTCTGCCTGTCATCCAACATGGATGGACATGGAGAGGATCATGCTGAGTGAAATTAGCCAGAGGGAAAAGGGCAGATATAGAATAACTGCATTTATTTGCGGGATCTCTGTATCACTGTCTTCTCCCGTTCATCATCGATTTGCTCGAGTGGGCACCAGTAACATCTCCATATATCCTGACTCATGCAAGTAGAGCCCAAGGGCACCTGCTTGCTCCAGGAACATAAAGAGCCTCAAACCATTCCATCAGGTCATGGGAATGAGGTCCATAATTGTTACTGGTATTTGGGATATAAAAAAGAAAACCTAGTATAATACCAATATCCAAGACCAGGCAAAACATGGATCAGGAGGTCTTGTCAACGAGTGGAATCTACCGCAAGTGTGTGGAAGACAGAGGTTAGGTAAGACAGGGAAAGGAACAGTATGCTGGGGCCGGAGCAATAGCCCAGTGGGTAGGGCATTTGCCTTGCATGCGGCTGGCCTGTGCCGGCCTGGGTTCGATCCCCGGCATCCCATATGGTCGCCCGAGCACCGCCAGGAGTAATTCCTGAGTGCAGAGCCAGGAGAAACCCCTGAGTATTGCCGGGTGTGACCCAAAAAAGCAAAAAAAAAAAAAAAAAAAAAAAGGAACAGTGTGCTAATAATTGTTGGAAATGATAATACCAGCCTAGAACTGAGCATTGAATGTAGACAAAGGGATATATATGATGATAACCTCTAAATGTATGTATTGCAATGCATAAGAGAAGGGGGGGAGAGAGAGAGAGAGAGAGAGAGAGAGAGAGAGAGAGAGAGAGAGAGACACAGAGAGAGGACCCATAGAGGCAGGCTGGGGGAGGAGGGAGGGAATCAGGGGGACATTGTAGGAAATGGGCACTGGTGGAGGGATGGGTGCTGGAACACTGTATGACTGAAACCCAAACATGAACATCTTTGTAATTGTATATCTCATGATTGTATAATAAAATAATTTAAAAAACAGATCAAACTTTAATAAAGATAATTTTAAAAATAACTATAAAAGTCTAGGAACAGTTATCACTCTTGTCTTTAAATATAGACATGATTTAAAAAAAATAAATATCTGGAAAATTTATCCTCCTTTCTTTATATAAAGAAATTTGCATCAAATAAGTGGATCACTAGACAAATGAATTACATCAGCCTTTTAGGAAGGCTGCAGAAATAGTGTGAGAAATACTTTGTTCACAAAATGTTCAGGCTAAAGCGCCCTCTGCTTTCAGGTAGTGGAATAGCAATCCTGAACTGGGCAGCATAGCCAGGAGCATATTTCTACCATTGATAAAAACTGAAACACACACACACACACACACACACACACACACACACACACACACACACACACACACACATGGAAATTGTCCTCCCAGTACATTGTACTGATTATTTTATAAGTTGTTGCAAGTTGGGGATCCTGGGGAACAGAGTGGAGTAGTGATTGTGAAAACATGCACTTGGGAATAAAGTCTTAAAGATGTGAAGGAAGCAGGATTGGACAGAGGGAGGAATTGAACTATGGTAAATAGTAAAATCCGCCATCCCAGCAGAGCCTTGCAAGAAGCCAGAGGAACCACCACACCATGAGGGCCGCCATTTTCAACATCCGGACTCCACAGCTGTCAGAGCTCTACCCAGCAGAAAAACTGATCTTTCCCCTTCTCGCAGGGCCGCAAAGGGGCCACACGGTTTCTCAATAAATACACGAGATGAGAGCCCACTACAAGAGTATCCCACCTGCATGGCAGAGCCTGGCAAACTACCAGTGTCGTATTTGATATGCCAAAAATCAGTAACAATTATAGACCTCATTCCCATCACCTAAAAGATTGGTTTGAGGCTCATCATGTTCCTGGAGGAAGCAGATACCCTTGGGCTATACTATCACGCTACCGGAAGTATGGAGATGTTACTGGTGCCCACTAGAGCAAATTGATGAACGGGAAGACAAGTGATACAAGTGAAATAGAAAAACCTTAGTAGATCTGACTGTGTTCTATAAAGCTTGGATTGTTATTTATCCATGTTCTGGACTGAAGTTAAGAGGTTCTGAACTTTTGAGCATTTCTTGCCTTGTTAGAGGCTGCTACCACTGTTTCTTTCCTTTTTTTCATTTTTTTCTTTCCAAATTTGTTGCAGGAGCAGCCAGTATTTGACTATATTTAATATTGAGCTAACCACCATAAACTAACCTGGCCAATTTCACCTTTACTTTTCTAGACTTGAAGTATTGCTCAGTGAATACAGATGTGACCCAGGGGTAAGCGCAGTTGCCATATTAATGAAATCACAAGAGTCTGAGTCATCTTCATGTGCAACTTAAATTACATTGTCTGACCTACTTATGACTGATCTTTGATACTCCATTACCATTTTAATGGATCATCATGCAGTAATTCTCTGTTTCAGATGACATGGCTTTCTTTTTTATTTAATTAAACATTTAATTATACCACCGTGAGATATACAATTACAACATTGTTCATGTTTGGAGGTTTCCAAACATGAGTCATATAGTGTTCCAGCACCCGCCCTCCACCAGTGCCCCATTTCCCACCACCAATGTCCCCAATTCCCTCCCCCTCCCATAGCCTGCCTAAATGGCAGGTTCTTTATCTCTTTTTTCTCCCTCTCTCTCCCTTCCTTCTCCTATACAATGTGAGTTGCACTACATACACTTGGAAGCCATCCTGTGCATTTTTTGCCTGTATTTAATGCTCAGTTCTATGTTGGTATTAGCCCTTTCGACATTTATTCACGCATGTTTCCCTTCTCTGTCTTACCTAACCTCTGACTCCCTCACATTTGCAGTAATTTCCACTGACATGGCTTTCTTGATGTCTAATAAGATGATTCGCCAACAAAAACTGCCATAAAACAGTTTTATCTCTTTACAAATTCCTTTTTGTACCATAATTTCTCCTGGGTTATAGGGTTCAAATGGCAGTCAAATGTATGCTAGACTAAATTTGCTGTAAAAACTCTTTATATCTCTGGATATCACTAGAAAAGTCAGTTTTAAGTTCTTCTAGTAAAAATATTAAAAACACAAAGCATTCTGTCTCTAGAGCCTGGTATGTGATAATACTGAAGGCATCCTTCAGACTCCTGAAATATCAAAACTGGACTTCTCTTGAGGACGTTTGCATCTGTGTGATTTTTTAAACTCTGAACATAGTTCAATGTTTTATCTAATTTTTGTTCATCTGGCTTAACTACCATGATGTTATTGATTTCTTGAGCTAGTATTATTCCAAATGGTTTAGACCTCTTTGGACTATATTATGATGTGGAGCAGAAGAGTCAATGCAGCCTTGCAAAAAATAATCATAAATGTGTGTTCTTCTCCATCTTGGAAGGATGTAAGTTGTTTCTGGCCCTCCTTGAGAGGTTGGAAAAGAACACATTTGCCAAACTGACAGCTACATACCATATATATGAAATCATGTTGATCAACTTTTACAAACATTATATTTGGGACTACACGTGGATTGAATTTAAAGACTTTTACTGTGAGACAAGTTTTTTTTATAATGTTGTCATTTATCATAGTGTTCGTAATATAGTTGTTTCAGGCCTTACATGTTCCAGTACCAATATCACTACCAGTGTGCCCTTCCCTCCACCATGGTCCCAATTTCCCTCCCACGTTGCAGGCACAAGTAAATTTATTTCATATTGTTTTTTCAACACAAAGGAAAATGGAATCATCAAAACTTAGATCAATAACTTAGATTATCACAAATAAGTCAATTTGTGATAATTATTATATTTCAGAATGATGTTACTAAATTCAGCCTGAGGATCTACTGTGCTAATTAGTGCTGCTTGCTGATTAGTTTACTGTATTATTGTTTAGGCACATTTAGCTTTTTAGTTTTCTATGCAACTTTTCAATCAAATTTGCTGAGTTCTGACTGGGCTGACAGTACTATGAAATTTTGTGTTGTCCTTGGCTGCCTGGTCTAGGAACTATGGAGTTGGAGCGATTTTGGTGGCTTCTCAGTTTGATGAGGTTCAGTTATGGAGCTGAGCCAATACCAAGTTGGATGATACTGGTTATACAGCTGGAGCTAGGGTGGAAAACACAAGGCCATTTTAGCTACTTAGCAGGTAGCCAATCAGAAAGAGGATACCTGAGAGTGGGATTTCAAAAGGGACCCCTAGGCTCTCTCTTTCTCTGAAAGAGAAGACAGAGAGGGGGTCACTCTTACTGGCTCTCCCCCTTCCTCTCTCTCTTGGCTTGCTCACTTTCTTGCCAGTTCTCTCTCACTGGATCAGGTAGGGTGAACTGAATGGGGAGGGGGCGGGAAGGAGAGGGGCAGGGCAGGGGGAGGTGTCGTACACTGGACCAGGCAGCACTGAAGACAGGACCAGAACATCGTCCACTGGTGGCAGAGAGGCCTGGACATCTGGGGGGACCTGGAAACGTCAGACTTTTCTGCATAATAAATTATCTTCACTTCATCTGAGTTTTATGTTTTATATGCTAATCTGTCATGCAATTCTCAAGAACTCTCAAGCACAGGAAATTTCACTTTCATGTTAAGATTGGCACTGTAGCTAAAGGCTGCTATGCCTTCTTCATTCAGAAGGGAAATCTGCCTGCCCCCATTCAGAGAAGTCCCCAGAGTTCTCAGCCCTAACCAGTTGACCTGAGAAGATTCCATTTACCATGTTATTTTGGAGATGTGACCTACTATCAGCTGTTGAAATATGTCTGTATTGTAGGGGCCATGCAAGTGGATTAAAGGAAAATGTGTTGGGACTACCAAACCAAAAATGTTTATTGATTTTTTTTTTGAGCCAAACCCAGCAAAACTTACTCCTGACTGCACTCAGGAATTATTCCTGATGGTGCTGGGGTGTACGTATGGGATGCTGAGGATCAAGCCCTGGTTGGCAGAGTGCAAGGGAAATGCCCTACCCGCTGTGCTATGGCTCGGTCCCAATGTTTCGATTTTTTAAGGATGTTATAAATGTCTGCCACTTTTCTAAATGTCTTAATGATTAGTCATTTTAAATGCTTTTTAACTGGAGTATGTTTTTTGTACAATAAAAGTGCACGTATTTCAGGTATGCAGTTCAATGAATTTCGACATTCAACAGTGTTCAGCAGTGGTAACTAGCACAATGAAGATTCTTTTTTTAATCTTGGTTATTTTTAGAATAGGCAATACATATGTATGTATGCTATAGAATTCAAAAGACACAGTACTGCTTAAAAACACATCTCAAAACTTAAGTCTCCCTACCATCCCTCTTTACCTCCAAAGTTCTCAGTAACCCTCCCTGGAGGCAGTTACTCTTACTTGTTTCTTGTGTCTTCTTAGATATACCCATCAATCAAATACGTAACATCCTGTTATGTATTTGATACTACATAATTCTGACATATGGTAAGGCAGATTTTTTTTCCTTTTGGGTTACATCCGGTGATGCTCAGGGGTTACTCCTGGCTCTGCACTCAGGAACCACTCCTGGCAGTGCACGGGGACCATATGGGATGCTGGGGATCGAACCCAGGTTGTCCACATGCAAGGCAAATGCCCTACCTGCTATGCTATCACTCTGGTCCCTGCAAATGTTCTTTTTTATTTTATTATTTATTTTTTTATTTTTACAATTACAAAGATATACAATTGAAAAAGTTCATATTTGGGTTTTGGTCATACAGTGTTCCAGCACCCATCCCGCCACCAGTGCCCATCTCCCACCACCAACGTCCCTTTTCCCTCCCCCTCCCCCCATCCCTCCTCCATGGCTTGTTCTTTATTTCTTTTCCCTTTCTCTCTCTTTCTCTTTTCCTTCCCTTCTAGACTATGGATTACAGAACATACATTAAAGGGTTGTCATGTGTATGATGATTCTTTTTTAAACATTTATTTATTTATTTATTTATTTATTGACAATTACAAAAATGATCATGTTTGGGTTTAAAGCCATATAGTGTTCCAGCACCGATCCCTCCACCAGTGCCTACCTCCCACCACCAATGTCCCTGATACCCTCCCCCTCCCCTAGCCTGCCTCCATGGCAGGTTCTCCATCTCTTTTCTCTCTTTCTCTCTCTGTCTCTTCCCTCTGTTACATGTTGTGAATTGTAATAGACTTTCGGAAATCATTGGTCCACTGTTCCTTTTCTGTCTTACCTACCTCTACTCCCACACATTTGTGGTAGTTTCGACCTTTGGCAAGATCTCCTGATCCACATTTCGCCTGACCTTGGATATTGGTATCATAATATGTATATATGTATATATATTTATGTCATACAAAAAATGCAGTCATTCTATATCTGTCTCTCTCCTTCTGGCTAATTTCACTCAACACGATCCTCACCATGTCCATCCATTTATAGGCAAATTTCATAACTTCATTTTTCCTAACAGCTGCATAGTATTCCATTGTGTAGATGTACCAAAGTTTCTTTATCCAGTCATCAATTTTCGGGCACTCTGGTTGTTTCCAGTTTCTGGCTTTTGTGAATAATGCTGCTATGAATATAAAAGTAGGGATTGTGTTTCCGCTGTGTGTTTTTGGCTTCCCACAGTATATTCCCAGGCGTGGTATGGCTGGGTCAAATGGGAGTTCAATTTCTAGTCTTTGGAAGAATGTCCATATTGTTTTCCAAAAAAGGCTGTACCAGCCGGCATTCCCACCAACAATGGATGAGTGTCCCCTTTTCCCCACACCCACGCCAGCACTTGTTGTTCTTGTTCTTTTGAATATGTGCCAGTCTCTGTGGTGTAATGTGGTATCTCATTGTTGTTTTGATTTGCATCTCTCTGATGATTAGTGATGACGGGCATTTTTTTCATATGTTTTTTGGCCATTCGAACTTCTTCCTTGCTGAAGTTTCTGTTCATTTCTTCTCCCCATTTTTTGATGGGGTTGGTTGTTTTCTTCTTGTAAAGTTCTACCAGTGCCTGATATATCCTGGATATTAACCCCTTATCAGATGGGTATTGGGTGAATATTCTTTCCCATTCTGTGGACTGTCTTTGTATCTTGGTCGCTGTTTCTTTTGAGGTGCAGAAGCTTTTTAGTTTCATGTAGTCCCACATGTTTATCTTTTCTTCTAGCTATTTTGTTAGTGGTGTTTCTTCTTTGAAGATGTCTTTAACTTCAGTCTCGTGGAGGGTTTTTCCTATATTTTCTTTAACGTATTTTATGGATTCTGGTCTCATATTGAGATCTTTAATCCATTTAGATCTGATTTGTGTGCATGGTGGTAGACAGAGGTCTAAATTCATTTATTTACATGTAGCTACCCAGTTTTACTAACACCACTTGTTAAAGAGGCTTTCCTTGCTCCATTTTATACTTTTGCTCCTTTATCGAAGATTAATTGTTCATGTATTTGAGGTTGGTTGTCAGGATACTCAACTCTATTTCATAGGTCCATAGGTCTATTTTTATTCCAATACCATACTGTTTGCTTTGTAGTAGAGTTTGAAGTTGGGAAAGATGATGGGTCCCATCTTCTTTTCCCCAAGGATTGCTTTAGCTATCCGTGGGGGTTTATTATCCCATACACATTTCTGAAGTGTTTGGTCAATTTCTTTGAAGAATGTCATGGGTATTCTTGTAGGGATTGCATTGAATTTGTATAAAGCTCTAGAGAGTATTACCATTTTGACAACATTGATTCTCCCAATCCATGAGCAGGGAATGTGTTTCCACTTCCTTGTGTCCTCTTTTATTTCTTGAAGTAATGTTTGTAGTTCTCTTTGTAGAGGTCCTTTACATTCTTCGTTAAACTGATTCATAGGTATTTAATTTTCTGTGGCACAATTGTAACACAATCAAGATTCAAACGATCTTTACACTCCCTAAGTTTTCATGTACCCTTTAAAAATTTACCTCCCTCTGTTTTTTTTTTTTTTTTTTGCTTTTTTGCTCACACCGAGCAATGCTCTGGGGTTTCTCCTGGCTCTGCACTCAGGAATTACTCCTGGCGGTGCTCTCGGGGACCATATGGGATGCTGGGGATCGAATCTGGGCCAGCATGGGCCGGCCATGTACAAGGCAAATGCCCTACCCGCTGGGCTATCGCTCCGGCCCAACCTCCCTCTGTTTTGATTCCAGAGAAATCATTAAATCTATGTTGAGCCTATATATTTTTACCTTTCTCTCTAAAAAAGCTGAGTTCCACTTATATGAATGGAATAATGCAGTATACATTTTATACATTTCAATTATTTCACAATGTTTTAAGATTCTTTCATATTCTTTGTAGCGTGTCAATTGTTCATCCATGATAATACTAATATTCTAATACCAAATAGTAGTCAAGAAAATAGAGTTGTGACATTTTTTTATGTTTATAGATACTTGAATTATCTCTAAGTTTTGGCTATTATGACTAAAATGCCATTATCAAGTCATGCACAAGTTTTTAAAATTTGATTAAATTGGGGCTGCGGTGATAGTACAGCAAGTAGGGTATTTACCTACCACCTTTCCAACATGATTCTGTCCTCAGCAACCCACATGGTCCCCTGAGCCAAGCCAGAAATGATCGCAGAGCACAGAGCCAGGAGTAGTTCTAAGTACCACCAAGCGGCCCCAAAATAAAAACCAAAGAAACAAAATTTGATTAAAAATAATTTTTAAAAAGTCATTATATTTTAATATTTCAGAATTTTGATTATTAGAATTCTAATTGCTGTGTCATAGAGAAGATATTTAAATTTTTGAGAACCTTTGTAAACAACTTTCAAAGAACTTTATGGAATATAGGAGTATATTAATTGCTTCACATCCTTATCAACATTTGTCACTAATAAATATTTTGACATTAGCAACTA